>JAQQSO010004674.1:0-12595 GCA_028658305.1 Pachyuromys duprasi | reverse complement strand
TTATTTCTGTTGTCCTACTCCTCAGACACAGTGTCCTCTAGTGGCAGCCATCTTGGATCTCCCGTAAAATTCTCATGAAAGTTGATTCTGTTCATGTTCTTAAGTTTACTAATGGTGTTTTAATAGATTTATAATTATTAGGATAAAGTATATAGTGAACTGAATCCAGCACATAATTAAAGTTCCCATAGTAAAGTTTTAAGGCCATTTGGGACCACATGAATAAGTGAATCCCTGTAGCTGAGGTGAAGAGTGTCCTCAGGTATGTAATTTGAGTTCTTACCAATGTGGCTGAGAGCATTAAGTGATCTACTTCCTCCCTGTCAGACAGTGAACACCTGGCATTGTGTAGTCTGGAGAATGTTCTTGCCAACATGTCCGTATGCCAGATTTTGATGTCCAGGATTGTGAGAAATGTATTTTTATTGTTCAGACCTAGTTTGTGTGTGCTTCTTTATTAGCAGCTCAAATGACTGTATGTTACAAATTAAGTTTAAAACTCTGGAGTATTTCCCCCTTTAGGTTGTCAAGGTTAGTGGAAGGGCCCTGGCGTTGCCTCTATGAACTCTGCCTATTTATTTATTTGTTGTGATTTGAGATGCCATCTCACCACACAGACTTGGCTGGATTAGAGCTTACTATGTAGACCAGATTATCTTTGAATTCACAGACATCTGCTTGTCCCTGACACACTCCTACTACCAGGATTAAAGGTGGGAACCACAGTGTCTGGTTTCAGGTACCCATTTCCTTTTTCTGTTTTGTACTTAAATTTTATTTTGTCATTTGTTCTTATTAGCAATAAATAAGCAATTTAATAATTATAAGCTTCATCAACCTTTTAATGAATCTAGTGGCCATTGGTAAGTATAACTAAATTAGTTTATTTTATGATATTTTGAAGCTGTGATTAAACAGTAGTTGTCCTTAGATGAATAAAACTATAGAAAGACTGCTAGTCACCAAAGAGAAGTAAAAAAAAAAAAAAAGTTCTCCATTGAGTTAATTCACAAGATAAATTTTTGACTATCTGGTAGTTATTTTAAAGGAAAACATGAAAGTATTTTTTTAGTATTATAAAACATGTTTTTAAATAAATTCTGGATATGAAGTCATATGCATTCAAGAAATATATAGACTAGCAGGTTGAATTTATGTGTTTATCAACAATAAAAGAAAGAGAGATGCATTGATTCCCCAGGGAACAAATGGATGGGGGAAGACCTGAAGGAAGAAAGCAGAAGAGGAAATTATATAATTGTGTTTTAATTAAAAAAAATAAAGTTACACTTTTGTTTATAATGCCTACTATTCTTGAATTTTTTCTCTGCGTTCAATGAATCTTGTATCTGAATTTTGACCTATGTGAATTTTGTTGTGCAAATATAATTTTCATTAATTTAGCAGCTGAAGTCTGGGCACACACACTCACGTACACACACACACTCACGTACACACACACACACATCTTCCTGCAATTATTTTTTTGTAACCTTATTTTTGCTGGAAGCCTTTTGAAGTTTTATATATGTAAAATAGATTTCAAATTCTTATCAATTCAAAGTCATTTTCAAGTGCTATGGCTTTTACAACAGGCAAAGCTGCTGGACAAGTAATTTCTTTCTGACGGGAAAGCTGCCTCAACATGGATGAATCTAACCACAGTTAGGTATTGCCAATCCCTTCACACCTGCAAGATATTTGGATATTTGAATCTTACTGACTCCTGTTACTTCTACAGCTCAGGAAAAGTGTTGCTGAGTTCCATATCACAATTTCTGGAAATTCTTTGCCAGACCATGGCAATATTTTCTTAGAACTGAGGGCTTTCCTAAAACAAACCAAGCAAAGAAGCAAAATGTATCAACTCAACTCAGCTGCACTGCTTTTTTCTTAGTCAATGATTAAGCATGAAGTTCTTTGTAACACTTGTAGTATGACCTCATAGTATGTTCTTATGTATTTAGAAAATATTTGATTTTTTCCCCCTGATGGTGTTTCTTCTCCTTTTTCCTTCTCCTTCCAGTTTTACTGCTATGGATGCCACATCTTCTGTTCTCCTATTATCCTTTAAAGGTTATTTCGTAAGTTTGTTCCATCTTTGTTTATTAGTGAAGAGTAATTCACAGTAAACAGTAACGGTACTGTGCTTTTCACTCCCAAAATTATCCCTACATCATCTTCATGCAAAATTTACTCATATTGTGTGAATCAATCTTAGTGTATTCTTTGGTATGTAATTCCTCTCTTTAGTAGATATTATAATTATCCATCAAATTCTTGTAATTTCAGAAATTCTTTACAGTGAACAAAATGCCTTAATATTCTACATTAAAATGCTATGTCACATAAGTAAATTGCTATATTTTGTCACTCATATTATAGCCCGTCCTGGATCATTGATAACTAAAACATCCTTGAAGTTTTTATCGTAAATTTCCAAATATGTACCCATACCGTTTTATAATGAAGAGCTGCTTTCTTTCTCTATGTAACTGAAATTCACGGACCATTATTCAGTTATTCTTTTCATTCTCTTAGCTCCCTGCCTGTCTATTTTTCTTTAACTTCCCAGGCAGTGTCTAGCCAAGTACAAAGTATCTCTTTATAAAGCATCCCACATACAATAAAAGCAGACAGCAATTGCTTTAGCTTGCTTTCTTGTTAACTGAGGAATCCTAGTTTATAACCTCAGACGGTTTTCATGGGTCATCACATATTGATGCTGCTTTTTCTATTCATGACTACTTCAAGCAATTGTAGCCAGATATTTTTAATGTTTTCCTTTTATTTCATTTTGACTTTCTTACAAATTAAGATATGTTTTCACAAGGAAAATAAGTTCCTTGAAGTTAGTTCAACATTCCAGCCAAGTTAGTTTTCTCCTGCTGTACCTTAGTCCACTGTCAACATAATTTTGAAAGAATCCTTGCCCATGACTGTCCTCCTTTACAAAATCAACATTTTTTTTTATTTTCCTTGCATTCTTGAACATAGACTATTTTAATAACTTTACTTTCAAAAATAGTTTTAACTACTTCTAGTTTTCAAATAAAATAAAACTGTAGCACATGAAATAGCTGATAATGTATTCTGTAATTCAGTTAATTAAATTAGAATCTATGCATATATTATTTACTAATAAACAACTGTAAATGCACCTCATTTATTTTTCTAGATTTAGCACATTTTATTATGGAAAGATGAGATGATTATTGGGTATTCTAACGATTTATATGTTGTTATTCTCTAAAATGCAACAAATGAATGAATATTTCATCATCTTTGTTATTCTAAGGTAGGATAGATCAGATGCCTCATCTATACTCAAAGGATAAGGATTATATAAATGGGAAGATATAGTTACAAATTTTCCAAGGTATTGTCATTTGTGTAATTTTCCCCTTCCAATGTGCATTCATTTTGTTCTATGAGAAAACATGAACTACAAAGATATTTTAGTATAATTTCTTACTATTTTAAATAACTCATTAGAAACTAGGCAACTAAGTTTTAATATTACACCTATACAGAGATTGAATATTTCTTTATTAAGAAAAAAGTATATGTAATGGATTTTACAACTTTCCTATTATTGTGATAATGTGTGGATTTTCCAATGTTAATAAATAATAAGTCAGGCCACGCTAGTGGAACCTTGGGAGTACCCTGGTGATAAATTTACTACTAAAACTATCGTATTTATAGTAAATATACCGCATGTTATTTAACCACAATATCAAGCATTTTATGTCACATTGAGGGACTATAACATAATTTTGCTGTCACGTTTTAAAAATATTCTTAATTTGGGATTATCTGCTATGCCAAGTTCTATTGATTTCAGTATGAAATCATCAGCCTGAGTTATCTGTTTATCTTAGAAAGGAAGACTAACCTTAGCAGGGAATGAGAAACAGACAACTGTCTCTCAGTATCATTTTTGGGAAGAGCTGGATAAATGCTATTTGACCTTCTTAAGTGAGCAGCTTGCTTTCAACACCCACAACCCATGTACATACATGATCTCTTGGCTTTGAGTACGCAACGCCATCTGTTACAATGGCAACATGCCTGCTCTTGAAATGGTGTTCCAGTTTAAACTGCAGGTGCCAGCTAAGTAGATTGGCAACCTAAAACTCTGAAAATGCTTTCCTGTACTGCAGAAAACGATGACACATTAACACCCACATGGCTTCTTACTGACACACCACCTGTTCATTACTTTTCAGCCAAAAATATCCATACAAATGCCACAAGTGAACAGTTGAGGAAACAATGTTGAATACCGATAGCATATCTCAATGTACACCATGCCTTTTCTGTATTTTAAAAGTGATTATATGTGTTTGAAAGCAAAAAAACCTGAAAACAAAAAACAAACAAACAAAACAAAACAAAAAACTGGCATATAAAAACTGTGCAATTCAAACATAAGTATAAGGAAAATGATTGCCCCATCATATAACATTCAAGGTAACCATAACTTTTAATATTAGATACAATAATTTTGTCCTCTTTATAAGGAATGGCTGGCAGGTTAGTAGTGCAAACATTTACTGGAACAATCAAATTTTGTTGCCTATGTACAATTGTTTTTATATTTGACTGTGTGTATATAAATGTATGTGTGGAAGAATTTAATAAAAATGAAAAATATTAAATAAAATATAAATTTGGTATACCTCTTCAGTGTTACTTAAACTTCAGAGGAGCTGGTGAAGCACAGAATAAATATTTTAAAAGTACATAAATTTCTCTTCCACTCAATATTTGAAGCTACAAAATAAAAGAATGTTATTGTCTAAAATGTAAAATGTCCTAGCTTTTTGTAATGATAATGCAACTGACAAAAATTCTTTCCACACTCATTGGTTAATTATCTTCAGTTTCCAAATTTGCCATTTTATACAAATGATGTTTATTTTTACAAGTAAACATCACTTATTAAAATATAATCACTAATTGTCTCACCACTAGTTTTTAAGTATACACAATCCCTTCTCCTCTTCCTTCTGTCCTCACAGAGCCCTTCTCTGGTGTCATATTTCTGGTATTAAAAACAGCTTTATTTAATCCTTTCTTCCTTTACATATTCAGCTGGAACATCTCGCCTTCTCTCTAAGCTTGTGGTCCTGTGATAGGTCATTTCAAAAAGCAGTAACATATGGTATATACTCACTTATATAGACCTATAGGATAGGAAGGTCATGCTGAAATCCATACACCTAGGGAAGATAAACAAGAAGGAGGACCCAAGTTAGGATGATCAATGCTCGCTTAGATGGACAAATGGGATGGACATTGAAAGTAGGAGAAAACAAGCAACAGGACAGGAGCATACCAAAGAAGGCCTCTGAAAGACTCTATATAGCAATGTATCAAAGCAGATATTAAGACTTACAACCAAGCCTTCGGCAGAAGGCAGGGAATAATATGAAAATAGGGGGAGTTAGTAAGACTTGGGGAGAACAAGAGCTCCATAAAGACCAAATAGATCAGGGCACAGGGGTCTTTTACCAGACGGTTTCTCCAACCAAGGGCCATGTATGGATATAACCTAAAACCCCTGCTCAGATGTGGCCCATGGTGGCTCAGTATCGAACTGGAGACCCTAGTAAGGGGAACAGGAACTATTTCTCTCATGACTCAATGTCCGGCTCTTTGACCCTCCCACACACATGCCCAGGAGGAACAGCCTAGCTAGATCCCAGAAGAGGACATTGCAGCCAGCCCTGAAGAGAAAAGATAAGCTAGCATCTGATGGAAGGGGAGGAGGTCCTCCCCTGTCGGTGGACTTGGAGGGGGGCAGAGAGGAGATGAGGGAGGGATGGGGAGAATGGGAGGGAAAGAAGGAGGGGGCTACATCTGGGATACAAAGTACCTAGCCTGTGATTGATATAAAAATAAATAAATTACATTTAAATAAAAAAGCAGTAACATGTATCCAGATTCTGTGTCTGTAACTTAAGTGTAAGTTCCTACCAACTCCTACTGAAATTTCCAAAAGCCATCTATCTAAAAAAATAGTTTTCCATCCCAATGTATCTCCACTTCACCAAAATTATTCTCCAATATCAGAACAATTGACCAACATCAGTGACAATCATGAATTGTCACTGGAGCAAACTTGCATTGACATTCTCCAGTCTTCTATGTATCACTTTTTATTGGGTTTCAATCTTCTCTTCTCATTCAACTTACCACAATTTTCTTAAGAGTTGAACATTTCTGTCTTTTCAGTGGGAGCTGGAGGCATAGGCTTGAAACCAAAGTTATTAGGATTGATTAGGAAGGACCTCAGTTCAAAGACTTCCTAAGCTGCAGCATGAGATAAGGCTACCCTGGGAAGCTGTGAAATTTAGGTTCAAATTAAACTAGAAAAAAAAGTCTGAAAATCCCTCTCAGTTGTAGATCAACAACTTTGCATGGTTTAACTCCAGTCTGAATCCCCAGTTTCAAATGCAAATCCATAAATTCAATATTTAACAATTTAAAAACAAAAACAAAAAACTCCTGATTTATAAGACATTACAAATGAAGTTTAACTTCAATATTAACCTTTTCTCTGATATTGTTAGTATAATATGATATAAAATATATAATATAATATAGAATTATATATATTCTTCTTTACTATCAACTCCAGGATATTTTAGACTACATATATATATATATATATATATATATATACATTGACTTATCCATTGTCAATATAGATTAGCATCTATGATAGAATTCCTTATACAATCCACCATCAGGAAAGAATGGACTCATTTCTGGTGAAGGCTAATAGTTGGTCATATCTGGAGAGCATTTTGTGGAGACATTGGTGAATGCTAGTACTCTGTTGGCTTCCATCTGCTTTTCCTCTTTTTGTCCAGTCTCATGACAATATATATATCTTTTAAGTATTGTGCAATAACAATGGGAAAGTCACTTGGGTGATGGAATTAGCTTCTGAGATTTAAGTTTATTCTAAAACACCAAAGAATTTCAGCCAAATACGTCAACACCAGGAATTAAACTATCTTCAAATACATGATAAAACTGATTATGTTAGTGATGAGGACAGATACATTGGGCAAGTAATTTTTTCATTCATCTAAACCATTAGGTCTAGCCACCAGTGCTGGTGGAGTTCTGAAACCTGGGGACAGATGTGTGGTATCTGGGAAAGTGAAGACACTGACCACCTGTTGACCTGCAAGCACATGTCCCCAAATAGCTACTACAGTATTTATTTATACAATCACAGCCTGCTCACCTGAGCAGTGACATCATTGGTTGTTTTATTTAAAGAAATAACATCAGCACTACAGAAGTCTCAATATTACAAAAGCCCCCAAGAGTTTCTCTTCCTGCTTACCCCTCCTGCTGGATAATCACCCCCCCACACACACACACACTTATTTTGTGCAGCAAAGTACAATTTCAGCAAAACAAAAATAAGTGTGTAGCCAGGAATGTCTGGTGGACATGAACACAACTGGAAGCGAATGTGATCTTACAGTTGTATGAGGTGAGAGACAGATTAACCATTTGTGGGTAGGAGTCCAATCATCATATAGCTCCCCTCTGTCAACATACTTTTCTAATTGCAGAGAAATGCTCATTATACCAAGCAGTCTTTCCTGATGTGTACCTTTCGATTCCTGATATCATCTTTTCAACAACCATTTTTTTTTTAATCTCAATTGATCAGGCACAGCTTCCCCCACTTTTTAAGTCTCTTCTGATCACACAGAAACTTTCAAAATTGTAAGTATATGTTGATCAGACACAGCTTCCTCAGAACAGTTATGCAAGCAGGACCCATAAGCTGCCACAGGCTTACTCATTTTGACTATAGCTGTTTCTTTAGGGACATGCTTATGTGTCCCAAAATACCCAGAATTAATGGTCACATCTGGCAGATCAATAGAGGCAGAGAGAGGAGAGGAAGGTTTTACCCGTCAACAGTTTTGAGAAAAGCAGAATCATCCATGGGGCTTTCAGCCTGCATGATCCTGGCCTTGCCCACTTTCAACACAGTGAAAGTGAGTATTTCTATGAGTGTCAACAGCATAGTGAAAGCAAGGAGAGCTCATAACACACCTGATTTAGGTAATAATAAGCATAGAGGCTAGAAAATTCTCCACAGATCTTTAACTACTGGGAAGGGTTTTTATGGGCCTTGCTGCAGAAGAGACCCACTATGAAGCATTCACACACACACCCTGTCACCTACAGATGCTGCATTGCTACCACAAAGAAAAGCTGTTTGACATATTTTATGTTGAGAGAAGAGTTTTATTGCATAGCACTATTATGGAGGGAAAACATATTGCACAGAGGATTACTTATGATTTTCCTCAGGAGTTATCATTTAGATATTGTATCTCATCAAACACAAATGTCTTTCGTTCATATGGGAAAACTTACTTGTGTTAAATTAAGCCCTGAGTTTGTTATTGACTCAATACTAGGCTATGGATGGAATCATCAAAGCCATCAAGAGTGGAAGAGAGGCCACATTGCTCATGCTCATTCTTCTTAAGAGGATTTTTAATGAGTTTAATTTTATAAATTTGAATTAGAAATACTTTTATCTGATTAGAAAATAAAAATCCTTTGCTTTACAGAAGCTTTTCAGCTTCTGTAGCTTTTATTACAGCTTTTAAAAAGCTATAATAAATTTGAAAATACAGTATATCAAATTCCATTATTTATGGCTATAATTATGATTTGTATTTTAAATAAGTCTCCATATTGCAATATGTACTATGAGTCTAATTGACTACTGTTATTAAAATACTTCACATTTTTAATAAAAAGGAAGACTTTTTAAGAATACATGTATATTCACATAAAAAAATGAACTTCTCTTAGACCAGTGGTAAAGATTGAAAACTAAACTTTCTGGAATTCCTCAAAAAGAAAAAAGAGTGGGGAAGGTGGGAGAAAGATTTAGAATGGGAGCAGCGAGGAGGACTTTAAAAGCCCCTAACTGCCATTTGATTTCAAGTCTATTGTGTCTGTAACTATGTGAATGCACAGATTGTGTTAAACGAAAACATGGTTTGAACAAAGGTGCCCTTGGTCCTTTCTCTTTTGGCCTCTTGGTCTCTTCCCTCTTGGCCTTCTCCCCTTTCTCTATCGGGGTGTCCCCTCTCTCTTTTCCCTTTCTCTCTTTCCCCTCTCTCTCTCTTTCCCCTCTCTCTCTTTCCCCCATCATGTCCTGTTCTCCCTCTCTTTATATCCATGTAGTAAACCACTTTCATATAAAAAAAGAGCAAAGGGACTCCATTTAAGAATTTACTATACTGAAGTCTCTTAAAACACATGGTATTTAAATGAGATCTATGTTCATCTGAATGTGGTAAATAATAATTATAAAGAAAAAACTATAGCAATGTAGGTGTCTATTTATGGGCATCATTAATATTAAATCAACATCTAGACAAGTTGTTTGACAAATTTTACTTCAATTGACAGCTTGACAGCACAATTTTATTGGAAAAGGCTGGCAAGCTCTTATCCAAACAGCCTTCAGTGTAAAGGAGATTCTGGCAATATGAGAGAATTGATTACCATTCTCAGCATTTACTAAAGGAGGAGTACAGAAAAATGAAATAAAAAGAAATGATCATCCATCACAGCCTCGTAAGAGAACCTTCAACTCTTATGTCCATTAATAAAACTAAACTCTGACACCAATCTCTGAAAAAGATTTTCTCAAAATCCTTGGAAAACTTTCATGCTATATGTCATAAACATGGCTATAGCAAAGACATTTCCTGGATTTTTGTTGAACTTCGTCCAACATCATCTGGTGTTTTATTGAAGAAATTCAACCAAGGTCTTTAAAATCATTGTTATCTTGTCATTGAATGGATATTATGTGTGAGTTGAAGGAGACCAAAACATACAAGCTGTTGCAAAATGTTTAGAACAAACACTATACCAAGTCAGTCAAGAGTCCAGCTCTGATTATTTTATTTTTATAACCATTTAGTTAGGCGATTTGATTATTGCTAAATAAGAAGGTAATTAATTAAGACTTTAAAGACAGTATCTTCTCAAATCAATGACTCTTCTACTTTAATTATTATTGTTATACATACACACATGTGTAAGAATATAAATACAGCCTTCTGAGTCTTAAGTCTTGCTTGTAAATGTATTTGATTCAGGGATTAACATTTGGTGCTTAATAACCACTTAGAGAGCTCATCCCTGGGGAAGACAAATTTCTTTCTCTCACATTTTTTACTTATAGATCTTTGTCTAAGGATGGGTCCCCAACAGTACACTGTCTTTTATGATATCAGGTCTATTGGTGCTGGCATATTTTTGAGGCATCATAGATAGAGCTTTCCTGTAATTTATATATATATATAAACATCAGAACAGTTTTCCAACAACATTTTTTCTTTCTCTTTTGAGATGCCCTCTGCTTTTGGTACAGCAGTTGTATTTTAGATAAACTTATCATGGATGGCCACAATATGTTCTCGGTGTTTAGACCAGTTGTGGTTATCTCTAAGGGTTTCAATCTGCTGTAAAAAGAGGCTTCTTTAATGAAGAATGAAAGCTATACATATCAGGGTGGGCCCTGGTCTCAGATGTAAATAATTTTATTAAAAAACATTAAATTTTATTCAGAGACATGAAAATATATTTGAATGTGTACATGTCTAAAGAATACAAGGTAATATTGGAAGGAAATCTGCATCTGTGAGGTAAACCACTTACTTATAATTGTAAATCTTTAAAAAATCCACTGCAAAATCATAACAAAACAAGAAGTGAGTCATTTTTAATCAAATTATTCAGAATTTTTGAGAAGTCTATATAAATGTGTATTTATGAAAGAATGGCTTCAGAGATACCATTAAAGACTTCATGTCACTGAAAAATTTTAAGTGCATGCTAAAAGGCAACAGGGTAATACATTAATGTCAACAACATATGAAAATAGATTGTTCATTTTGAGTGCTCAAAATTAAAAGAACTATTGCATGCTCTAGAAGCTTGCTAAAAAGCCAGTCATGGCTTCTCTGAGACGTTGTGTTTCTACATTCAAGTCAATATCAAAGTAAATAGGGAACTATTGGATTGATGTCTATAATAACAGATACACTTGTTTCATGGACGTTTGTGATTATTGCTCTAACAATTTAAAAGAAATAAATATAAATACCAACATGAAAAGACTAGGACATTTAGACATATGGATTATTTATCTGTGAAATAGACAACTTGAAGAACCATAAAATGAGAAGAAGAGTAATGTCATAAGGTTGCTAATTATATTAGCATATCATTTACTTAGACAATGTTAATACACTGTTCAAGGTACATTTTATATATATAATTTACATGTGCATGTGTAATACATATACATGTGTGTAATATTTTAGATATGTGTGCACATATATATGAATAGACATAGATATATCCTCTTGAAAAGACTTGAAAAGAAACTAATGAGTTAGTGACAGGCAAAAATATTGTAATATGTTTAAATGTCTAGCTCAAATTAAAAAATATAGGCCAAAATACTCATTTGCTTTATTTCTACAAAAATAATTGCCATAAGAAAAATGTGCCTTATGATCAAATTAAGCATCTGAATTTAATATCTTCTCTATTTGATCAAATTTTAATTATTTAAATAACAACTGATAGGCTACAGATGCTATTGAAAAACAACCTGTTAAAACATTTCTTTCATGTTCAACATTTTAAGCCTTGTAGTTTGCATCATCTATGATACACTGCTTCAGAAAGGAAAGTATATTTCCCCTTAATATGAACCTCAGAACATAATTCTAAATTTCCGATATGTGCTGATACTATTTCAATTTTCCCAAAACTGTGCAAATTAATTTTTATTTGGCAATATATATATGTATATATATTTTTTCCAGGAGTAACAAAGGATGTAAAAATTTAATCAGCTTTAATCCAAATTTATTTTTGTATGCATTAGTGCACTGTATGTATATACATGTAAAGGCAGGAGAACAACCATTGATATCCTTTCTCAGGCTTAATCTGTCTTTTCTTGATAGAGAGTTTTCACTTGACTTTAATTCTTTAAACAGAGCAACTAAATTAGCCTGTGTATTTCTGGGATCTACAGCACCCTGCTTCCCTAATGCTGAGAACATAGAGCACTTCACCTTCCAAGCTTTTACAGTGTAGAGTTTGAGCCTTGGCCTTAGTTCTTATTTTTGCAAAGTCAAAATTTTACAGACTGGGCTATCTAACCCAACCTTAAAATAAAATTTGTAGCTACAAATTTTAGGAAAGCTCTTTTGATTTTATATTGATGAATAATACTTTTCATTAAATAGATTTATAAGAACCTTTCATTCATTACATTTTTCTTTCATTAAATAACATTCATAGTCGGGATTAAATATATTAAATAACGTTCATAACATTTTTAGTCAGGGTTATTATTGCTGTCATAAAACAGTATGACCAAAAACAACCTGAGGAGGAAAGGGGTTTTGGCTTACTCTTCCACATCACAGTTCATAATCAAAAGTAGTCAGGGCAGAAATAAGGTAGGTTTCTGGAGGATGAAGCTAGCACATAGTCT
>JAQQSO010004673.1:0-12596 GCA_028658305.1 Pachyuromys duprasi | reverse complement strand
GAAAAGGGGTCAATAGAGAGAGAGGGGTGCAAGAGAGAGAGAGGGGGTGCTAGAGAGAGAGGGGGGATCTCTAGCTAGAGTGGGTAGATAGAGAGAGAGGGGTGCAAGAGAGAGGGGGTGCTAGAGAGAAGGGTGGCGCTAGATAGAGAGGAGTCCCTAGAGAGAGAGGGGGCCCAAGAGAGAGAGGGGCGCTAGAGAGAGGGGGGCTAGACAGAGAAGGGGGCGCTAGATAGGGAGAGGGGGCGCAAGAGAGGGGGCACAATGAGAGAGAGGGGTGGCGTTAGAGAGAGGGGGGCGCTAGAGAGAGAAGGGCGCGCTAGAGAGACAGAGAGGGGGCGCACGCGCGAGAGAGGGGCTGTGAGGGTGCTAGGGAGAGAGAAGGGGCATTAGAGAGAGGGGGACGCTAGATTTGCACACTGGTAAGTGCTTTCTTTCACTGCCTTGTAAGCAGGTTTTTACCTGTTTTCTTGCCTGGACTTCATTGCAAGCTGATTCTTTGCCTGAGTGTTCTTACTGTGAAAACAGCAACATAGACCTTGCTCTATAAAGCAAGACGAAGAGTTTTGTGAGTATGAATAAACTTTGATTGTGCACGCTGGTAGGTGCTTTCTTTCACTTCTTTGCAAGAGGGTTTTTACCTGTTTTCTTGCCTGCACTTCGTTGCAAGCGGGTTCTTTGTCTGAGTGTTCTTACTCTGAAAACAGCAACATAGACCTTGCTCTATAAAGCAAGACAAAGAGTTTTGTGAGTATGAATAAACTTTGATTGTGCACGCTGGTATGTGCTTTCTTTCAGTTCGTTGCAAGTAGGTTTTTTACTTGTTTTCTTGCCTGCACTTTGTTGCAAGCAGATTCTTTGCCTGTGTGTTCTTACTGTGAAAACAGCAACATAGGCCTTGCTCTACAAAGCAAGATGAAGAGTTTTGTGAGTATGTATACACTTTGATTGTGCACATTGGTATGTGCTCTTTGCACTTCGTTGCAAGCGGGTTTGGATGTGATTGTGCCGAAGTGTGAGTGTGTGCGCAGGTCTGGGAGTGTGAACTGGTATGAGTGCGCATGTGTGTGAATGTCCACAGATGTGAGTGGATGCCCAGGTTTGAATTTGCCCATGTATGAGTTGAATGTGAATGTGTCCGTGTGTGAGTGTGCCTGGTTGTGAATGGCCCTGTTGAGTGTGCCCAGGTGTGAGTGTGCCCGGGAATAAGTGTGTGCCCGTGAGTGTGACCATGTGTGAGTGTGTACCTGGGTATGTGAGTGTTCCCAGATATTAGTGTGTGCCTGGGTGTGAGTGTGTGCCCGGGTGTGTGAGTGTGAGCAGGTGTGTGAGTGTGACCGGGTGTGATGGTGCATGTGTGTGAGTTTGCCCAGCTGTAATTGTTTCTCTGTTTGTGAGTGTGCTGGATTGTGAGTGTGACCTTTTCTGATTGTGTGTATGGCAGTGAGTCTTACCTGGTTTGTGTGTGTGCCCGGGTGTGAGTGTGTGCCAGGGTGTGTGAGTGTGCCCAGGTGTAAGTGTGCCCTGGTGTGTGTGTGCCCTTGTGTGAGGGTGACCCTGTGTGTGAGTGTGCATGGTTGTGAGTGCAACCTTGTGTGAGTGTGTCTGGCTGTGAGTGTGCCCAGATGTGAGTGTGCTCTGGTGTGAGTGTGTGCACAAGTGTGTGTCCGGATGTGAGTGTGTGCCCGAGTGTGAGTGTGTGCCTGGGTGTGAGTGTGTGGCTGGGTGTGAGTGTGCCCGGTTGTGAATGTGCCCGCCTTAAGTGTGCCCGGTGTGGTTGTGTCGAGGTGTGAGTGTGTTCCCAGTTCTGGGAGTGTGACCTGGTATGAGAGTGCATGTGTGTGATTGTGCCCAGTTTTGTGTGTGCCCAGGTGTGTGCCAGGGTGTGAGTAGGATAGGGTTTGAGTGTGCATGTGTGTGAATGTGTCCAGGTGTGAGTGTGTGCCCAGCTGTGAGTGTGCCCGGGTGTGAGTGTGACAGGGTGTGAGTGTGTGGTCGTGTGTGAGTGTGCCTGCTTAAGAGTGTGCCCAACTTGAGTGTGCCCAGGTGCGAGTGTGCCCAGGTATAAGGGTGTGCCTGTGTGAGTGTGTCCCTGTGTCTGAGTGTGACAAGGTGTGAGTGTGTACCTAGGTGTGTGAGTGCTCCCATGTATTAGTCTGTGTCCTGGTGTGAGTTTGTGCTGGGTGTGAGTGTGTCCAGGTGTGAGTTTTTACCCGGGTGTGTGAGTATGACCCAGTGTGAGTGTGCATGTGTGTGTCTTCCTGGTTGTGAGTGTGCCCCCGAGTGTGAGTGTGCCCGGGTATGAGTGTGTTCCCTGGTTGTGAGTGCCCTGGTGTGAGTGTGCCTGGGTGTGAGTGTGGGCCCAGGTCTGAGTGTGTCCGCATGTGAGTATGTGCCTGGTTGTGTGAGTTAGGTGGTGTGAGTATGCCCGGGTGTGACTGCGTGACTATGTGTCCGGGTGTGAGTGTGCTTGGGTGTGAGTGTGTGTCCGAGTGAGAGTTTGTGCCCAGGTGTCAGTGAGCCCGAGTGTGAGTGTGACGGTTGTTAGTGTGCATGGGTGTGATTGTGCCCGTGTGTGTGTGCCCAGGTATGTGAGTGTGACTGGTTGTGAGTGTGCATTTGTGTGAATGTGTCCATGTGTGAATGTGTGGCCGGGTGTGTGAGTGTGCCCTGGAGTGAGAGTGTGCATTGATGTGAGTGTGTGCCTGGCTGTGAATGTGCCCGGGTTTGAATGTGCCCAGTTGTGAGTTTCCACCGGTCTGAGTGTGCATGTATGTACTGTGCCTGTGTGTGACTGTGTTCCCAGCTGTGAGTGTGTGCGGGTGTGAGTGTGCCCAGGTGTGTGAGTGTGACCGGTTGTGAGTGTGCATTTGTGTGAATGTGTCTATATATGAGTATGTGGCCAGTTTGAGTGTGCAACAGTGTGAGTGTGTCCATGTGTGGCTGTGTGGCTAGGTGTGAGTGTGGCCTGGTGTGAGTATGCCTGGCTGTGATTGGGCCCAGGTGTGAGTGTGCCCGTGTATGAGTGTGACTGGGTGTGAGTGTGCTCAGCCTTGAGTGTGCCTGCATGTGAAAGTGCTCTTGCTTGTGACCTGGTGTCATTGTGCCCTGGTGTGAGTGTGCCCTGGTGTGAGTGTCACCCTGTGTGAGTGTGACCCTGTGTGAGTGTGCATGGCTGTGAGTGTTCCTTTGTGTGAGTGTGTCTGGCTGTGAGTGTGCCCAGGTGGTGAGTGTGCTTAGGTGTTAGTTTGTGCCCAAGTGTGAGTGTGAAGTGTTTGAGTGTACATGGGTTTGAATGTGTCCAGGTGTGAGTGTGTGCCAAGGAGTGTGCGAGTGACTGGTTGTAGGTGTGTATTTGTGTGAGTGTGTCCATGTGTGAGTGTGTGCCTGAGTGTGCGAGTGTGCCTGGAAGTGAGAGTTTGCATGGGTGTATGTGTCCAGGTGTGAGTGTGAATGTGTCTGAGTGTGCCCGGGGTGTGAGTGTGCCCATGTGTGAGTGTGTGGCCGGGTGTATGAGTGTGCGGGTGTGAGTTTGTGCATGGATGTGAGTATGTTCCTGGGTTTGAGTGTGCCTTTGGGTGAGTGTGACCTTGTGTGAGTGTAACCATGTGTGAGTGTGCATGTGTGTACTGTGCCCGGGTGTGAGTGTGTTCCCAGCTGTGAGTGTGTCCGGGTGTGAGTGTGTGCCAGATTTGAGTATGCCCAGGTAGGAGTGTGCCTTGGTGTGTATGTGTGTGCCCTTGTGTTATGGTGACCCAGTGTGAGTATGATGGTTTTGAGTGTGCCCTTGTGTGTGTGTGTGGCTGTGAGTGTGCTCAGATGTGAGTGTGCTCAGGTGTGAGTGTGTCCAGGGGGTGTGAGTTTGTGCCTGGGTGTGAGTGTACCCGAGTGTGAGTGTGATAGGTGTGAGTGTGCATGGGTGTAAGTGTACCCAGGTATGAGTGTGTGCCCAGGTGTGTGTGACCAGTTGTGAGTGTGCATTTTTGTGAGTGTGTCCATGTGTGAGTGTGTGGCCCCTGTGTGAGTGTGCCTGGGAGTGAGTGTGTACATGGGTGTGAATGTGTGTCCAGGTGTGTGTGCCCGGGTGTTCATGTGACAGGGTACGAGGTTGTGCCATGCCATGAGTGTGCCCCGGTGTGAGTGTGCCCAGGTATAAATGTGCCCTTGTGTTATTTTTTCCAGCTGTGAGTGTGCCCCTTGTGTGAGTGTGACAGGTGTGAGTGTGCATGGTTGTGAGTGTGCCTGGGTGAGTGTGTGCCCAGGTTTGACTGGGTATGAGTGTGCATATTATTGAGTGTGTCCATGTGTGAGTGTGTTGCCAGGTGTGAGTGTGCCCAAGGTGTGTGTGCCCTGCTATGAGTGTGCCCCAGATGCATTTGACCTGGTGTGAGTGTGTGCATTGCCCTGATTTTGTCCTGTTGCGAGTGTAACCTGGTGTGACTTTAAACAGGTGTGAGTGTGTGCCTGGCAGTGAATGTGACTGGTGTGAATGTGCCCAGGTATGAGTGTAACTGAGTGTGAGTGTGACAGGTGTGAGTGTGCATGAGTGTGAGTGTGTCCGGGTGTGTGTGCCAAGGATTGTGCGTGTGACTAGTTGTAAGTTTGTGTGAGTGTGTCCATGTGTGAGTGTGTGCCTGGGTGTGTGAGTCTGCCCGGGAGTGAGAGTTTGCATGGGTGTGAGTATGTGTCCAGGTGTGAGTGTGCATGTGTCTGAGTGTGCCCACATGTGAGTGTGCCCGGGTGTGAGTGTTCATGTGTGTGAGTGTGTCTGTGTGTGTGTGGCTGGGTGTATGAGTGTGTGGGGTGTGAGTGTGTGCATGGATGTGAGTATGTTCCTGGGTTCGAGTGTGCCCTGGTGTGAGTGGGACCGGGTGTGCCCGTGCCCTGGTAGGAGTGTGTACCAGGAGCAATTGTACCATGGTGCAAGTTTGCCTGGGTGCAAGTGTGTGCCCGGGTGAGAGTGTGCCTGGAAATGAGTGTACCTGGGTCTGAGTGTGCCTGGGAGTGAGTTAGACCGAGTTGAGTGTGACCAGGTGTGAGTGTGCCCGGGATTGAGTGTGCCCTGGTGTGAGCGTGTGATACGATATGTGAGTGTGTGCCCGAGTTTTAGTGTGCCCCGGTGTGAATGTGCCCGGGTGTGACTGTCTCCATGTGTGTGTGTGCAGGTGTGTACTGTGCCTGGGTGTGAGTGTGTTCCTAGCTGTGAGTATGCCCAGGTGTGATTGTGAACTTCTGTGAGTGTAATCGGGTGTGAGTGTGTGTGTAGCTGTGCTTGTGACCTAGTGTGAATCTACCCTCATGTGAGTGTCCCCAGGTGTGAGTGTGCATGTGTGTACTTTGCCTTTGTGTGAGTGTGTTCCCAGCTGTGAGAGTACACGGGTGTGAGTGTGCCTGGGTGTGAGTGTTTAGCCATATTTGAGTGTGCCCAGATGTCAGTGTGCTCGGGTGTGAGTGTGCCCTTGTGTGTGTGTGACCCGGTGTGAGTGTGCATGGATGTGATTGTGCCCTTGTGTGAGTGTGTCTGGCTGTGTGTGTGCCCGAGTGTGAGTGTGAAGGTGTGAGTGTGCATGGGTGTGAGTGTGCCTGGGTGTAGTGTGTGCCCAGGTTTGTGAGTGTGCTTTGTGTGAGTGTGTCCATGTGTGAGTGCACGGCCTGGTGTGTGAGTGTGCCCTGGAGTTAGAGTGTGCATGGGTGTGAGTGTTTGTCTGGGTGTGAGTGTGCCCGGTTGTTCATGTGACTGGGTGTGAGTGTGTGCAATGCCTTGAGTATGCCCGGGTGTGAGTGTTACTGGGTGTGAGTGTAACCAGGCGTGAATGTGTGCCTGGCTGTGAATGTGCCTGGGTGTGAATGTGCCCGGGTGTGAGTGTCCCCAGTTCTGAGTGTGTTCCCAACTATGAGTGTGCCCAGGTTTTAGTGTGTCTTGGTGTGAGTGTTCAGGGTGTGAGTGTGCTCAGCATTGAGTGTGCCTGGGTGTGAATGTGCGCCTGTGTGAGTTTGTGCCTGGGTGTAGTGTGCCCGTGTGTGAGTGTATGCCCAGGTGTGAGTGTGTGCCCGGATGTGAGTGTGCCCATGTGTGAGTTTGACCGGGTGTGGGTGTGCATGTGTGAGTGTGCATGAGTGAGAGTTTTCATGGCTGTGAATGTGCCTGGGTGTGAGTGTGTCTGGGTGTGAGTGTGTGACCTGGTGTGTGAGTGTGACCGGGTGTGAGTGTGCATGTGTGTGAGTGTGTCCTTTTGTGAGTATGTGGCCTGGTTTGTGAGTGTGCTCAAGTGTGAGTGTGTTCCCGGGAATGAATTTTGCCCAGATGTGAGTGTCCCCGTGTGTTTGTGACCTGGTATGAATGTGCCTGGGTGTGAGTATGGCCCAGTGGGAGTGTGTTCCAGGAGCGAGTGTACCTAGGTTTAAGTTTGCCTTAAAGCGAGTGTGTTCCTGGGTGAGCTTGTGCCCAGATCCGAGTGTTCCTGGGTTGATTGTGTGCCTGGGAGTGAGTTTGCCCAGGTATGAGTCTGCCTGGGAATGAGTGTATCCGGTCCAAGTGTTTCTGGGTGTGAGTTAGACTGAGTAGAGTGTGACCCACTGCAAGTGTTCCCGGGTGTGAGTGTGCATGGGTGTACTTACTGTGCAGAGGAGTGTGTGCCCCAGTGTGAGTGTGCCCGGATCCGAGTGTGACCAGGTGTGATTGCGTGCCCTTGTATGATTGTGTCTGACTGTGAGTGTGCCCAGGTGTGAGTGTGATAGGTGTGAGTATGCATGGGTGTGAGTGTGCCTGGGTGTGAGTGTGTGCCCAGGTGTGTGTGTGTGACCGGTTGTGACTGTGCATTTCTGTGAGTGTTTCCATGTATGATTGTTTGGCCAGGTGTGAGTGTGCAAGAGTGTGATTGTGTCCATATGTGAGTGTGTAGCCAGTTGTGAGTGTGGCCTGGTGTTGCCCAGGTGTGAGTGTGCCTGATGTGAGTTTTGCCTGGGTGTGGGTGTGCCCGGGAGTGAGTGTGCATGGGTGTACTGTGCCCGGGTGTGAGTGTGTTCCCAGCTGTGAGTGTGTGTGGGTGTGAGTGTAACCGGGTGTGAGTGTGTTCCCAGCTGTGTGTGTGGGTGTGAGTGTAACTGGGTGTGAGTGTGTACCTGGCTGTGAGTGTGCCTGGTTGCGATTGTTCCTGGGTGTGTGTCCCCAGTTTTGAGTGTGCATGTGTGGACTGTGCCCAGGTGTGAGTGTGTTCCCATCTCTGAGTGTTCACGGGTGTGAGTGTGTCTGTGTGTGAGTGTACACTTGTGTGAGTGTGAGTTGGTGTGAGTGTGTGCCCTGGTGTGTGAGTGTGCCTGGTTCTGAGTGTGACCGTGTGTGAGTGTGCATGAGTGTGAGTGTGCCTGGGTGTGAGTGTGCTCGGCTGAGATTGTGCCCTGGAGTGAGTGCATGTCCGGGTGTGAGTGTACTCTTGTATGAGTGTGTGCCCTGGGGTGTGTTTGCCCTGATGTGAATGTGACTGGGTGTGAGTGTGCATGGGTATGAGTTCCCCGGGTATGAGTGTGTGCCCAGGTGTGTGAGTGTTACCTGGTGTGGTGTGCATATGTGTGTGTGTCCATGTGTGAATGTGTGGCACGGTGTTTGAGTATGCCCGGTGTGAGTGTGTGCATGGGTGTGAATGTGCATGTGTGTACTGTACCCGGGTTTTGAGTATGTTCCCAGCTGTGAGTGTGCATGAGTGTGAGTTTTCCAGGGTCTGTGTTTGTGGTCAGAGTTGAATGTACCCATGTTTGAATGTGCCCGGGATTGATTGTGCCTGGGGGTGAGTGTGTGCCCTGATTTGTGAGTATGCCCTTATTTGAGTGTGCTCAGTTGTGAGTGTGCACGTGTGTGAGTGTGCATGCGTGTGAGTGTGCCTGGGTGTGAGTTTGTGCCCTGGTATGTGAGTGTGCCTGGGTGTGAGTGTGTTCCCTGATTTGTGAGTATGCCCTTATTTAAGTGTGCTCAGTTGTGAATGTGCACGTGTGTGAGTGTGCATGCGTTTGAGTGTGCCCGGGTGTGAGTTTATGCCCCAAGTGTGAGTATGTGCCCAGGGGTAAGTGTGCCCGGTTGTTACTGTGTGCCCCGTTTTTTGAGTGTGCCGGGGTTTGAGTGTGCCTGGGTGTGAGTTTGATGGGGTGTGAGCTTATTGCCAGGTGTGGGAGTGTGACCGGGTGTGAGTGTGCATGTGTTTGAATGTGTCCATGTGAGAGAGTGTGGCCGTGTTTGTGAGTGTTACCTGGTATGAGTGTGCATCTGTGTGAGTGTGCCTGGGTGTGAGTGTTCATGGATGTACTGTGCACAGCAGTGAGTGTATGCCCCAGTGCGAGTGTGCCCGGATCTGAGTCTGACTGGGTGTGATTTCGTGCCCTTGTATGATTGTGTCTGGCTATGAGTGTGCCTGGGTGTGAGTGTGCTTAGTGTGTGTGCTCGGGTGTGAGTTTGTACCCCGGTGTGAATGTGCGCGTGTGTGAGTGTGACTGGTGTGAGTGTGCGTGGGTGTGAGTGTTACCAGGTGTGAGCGTGTGACCAGGTGTGGGAGTGTGCCTGAGTGTGAGTATGCATGTGTTTGAATGTGTCCATGTGAGAGTGTGTGGCTTGGTGTGTGAGTGTTACCTGGTATGAGTGTGCATCTGTGTGAGTGTGGTCGGGTGTGAGTGTGCCCAGGTGTGAGTTTGTGGCCAGTTGTGAGTGTGTGCCCAGGTTTGAGTGTGTGCCCTGTTGTGAGTCTGCCCATATGTGAGTGTGCATGAGTGTACTGTGCCCAGAAGTTAGTGTGTGCCTGGGTCCAAGTGTGCCCGGGAGTGTTTCTGTGCCTGGGAATGAGTGTGCCCAAGTTGTGAGTGTGCCCGTGTGTGAGTGTGCCTGGGTGTGGGTGTGTGCCCAAGTGTGAATGTTTTCCCAGCTGTGAGTGTGCCCAGGTGTGAGTGTGACCTGGTGTCAGTGTAACTGGGTGTGAGTGTGTGTCTAGCTGTGCTTGTGCCCGGGTATGAATTTGCCCTGGTGTAATTGTCCCTGGGAGTGAGTGTGCATGTGTGTACTGTGCCCACGTGTGAGTGTGTTCACAGCTATGAGGGTGTGTGGGTGTGATTGTCCCTGTGTGTGAGTGTGTGGCCCGATTTGAGTGTGTCCAGGTTTGAGTGTGCCCGGATGTGTGTGC
The DNA here is from genome assembly GCA_028658305.1 of Pachyuromys duprasi. Taxonomy (NCBI): domain Eukaryota; kingdom Metazoa; phylum Chordata; class Mammalia; order Rodentia; family Muridae; genus Pachyuromys; species Pachyuromys duprasi. Next base: position 3,438 of record JAQQSO010004673.1, on the reverse strand, counting down.
CCTTTTGTGAGTATGTCTGGCTGTGAGTGTGTCCAGCTGTGAGTGTGCCCGGGTGGTAGTTTGTGCGGATGTGAGTGTGTACCCAGGTGTGATTGTGACGGGTGTGAGTTTGCATGGGTGTGAATGTGACAGGTGTGAGTATGCATAGGTGTGAGTGTGCCTGGGTGTGAGTGTGTGCCCAGGTGTGTGAGTGTGCCCTGGTGTGGGTGTGCATGTGTGTGAGTGTGTCCTTGTGTGAGTGTGTGGCTGGATGTGTGAGTGTGCCCGGGTGTGAGTGTGTGAATGGGTGTGAGTGTTTGCCTGGGTGTTAGTGCACCCGGGTGTGCATGTGACCAAGTGTGAGTGTGTGCGCTGTCGTGAGTGTACCTGGGTGTGAGTATGCACGGGAGTACTGTTCAAAGAAGTGAGTATGTGCCCAGGGTCGAATGTGCCCAGGTCCAAGTGAGCCCGGGTGTTATTGTGTGCCCGGAAATGAGTGTGCCCTGGTGTGAGTGTGCCCGGGTGTGAGTGTGCATGTGTGCACTGTGCCCGAATGCGAGTGTGTTCCCAGCTCTGAGTGTGTCCAGGTGTGAGTGTGAACTTACCCAGGTGTGAGCTTACCCAGGTGTGAGTGTGTGCCTGGCTGTGAGTGTGCCTGGGTGTGAATGTTCCCAGGTGTGAGTGTCTCCATGAGTGCGTGTGCATGTGTGTACTGTGCCCAGGTGTGAGTGTGTTCCCAGCTCTGAGTGTGCATGGTGTGAGTATGCCTGTGTGTGAGTGTGTTCAGCTGAGAGTCTGCCCCGGTGTGAGTTCGTGTACGGGTTTGATTATACCCGGGTATGAGTGTGTGTCCAGGTCTGAGTGTGCCTGGCTGTGAGTGTGCCCTTGTGTAAGTGTGACCAGATGTGAGTGTGCATGTGTATGAGTGCGCCAGTGTGTGAGTGTGTCTGTGTGTGAGTTTTACTGGGTGTGAGTGTGCATGAATGTATGTTTGCCCCTGTGTGAGTGTGCTCACCTGAGAGTGTGCTCTTTTGTGAGTTTGTGCCCGGGTGTGAGTGTGTATGGGTGTGAGTATGTCCCTGTGTGAGTGTGCATCGGTGTCAGTGTGCCCAGATGTGAGTGTGTGCCCAGTAGTGTGAGGATTACCAGGTGGGAGTATGCTTGTGTGTGGGTGTGTCCATGTGTGAGTGTGTGACCGTGTGTGTGAGTGTGTCCCGGTGTGTATGTGACCAGGTGTCAGTGTGTGCACTGCCGTGAGTGTGCCCAGGTATTAGTGTGAACAGGTGTGAGTGTGTGCCTGGCTGTGACTGTGCCCAGGTGTGCATGTGACCGGGTGTGAGTGTGTCCACTCCCATGAGTGTTCCTGTGTGTGAGTGTTCCTTGGTATGATTGTGCCCGTGTGTGAGTGTGACCAGGTGTAAGTGTGCATGTGTGAACTGTGCCCATATGTGAGTGTGTGTGGGGGGTGCTACAGTGCTCAGGTGCGAGTGTGCCCAGGTATGAGTGTAATTGGGTGTAAGTGTGTTCCCACTGTGAGTGTGCCCGGGAGTGTGACTTGGTGTGAGTGTAACTGGGTGTGAATGTGTGCCTGGCTATGAGTGTGCCTGGGTGTGAGTGTGATCGGCTGAGTTTGTGCCCTGGTGTGAGTGTGCTCTGGTGTGAGTGTTCCCGGGTGTGAGTGTGCATGTGGATACTGTGTCCCAGTGTGAGTGTTTTCCCAGCTCTTAGTGTGCACAGGTGTGAGTGTGCCCAGGTGTGAGTGTGTGCCCGGGTGTGAGTGTGCATATCTGTGAGTGTGCAAGGGTGTGAGTGTGCTTGGCTGAGTGTGTGCCTTGGTATGAGTGTGCCCTGGTGTGAGTGCATTACCGGGTGTGAGTGTACACGGGTATGAGTGTGTGACCAGATGTGAGTGTGTGTCCAGTTGTGAGTGTGCCCTTGTGTGAGTGTGCCCGGGTTTTAGTGTGCCCAGGTGTGTGTGCCCCTGTGTGTGAGTATGCCCATGTTTGAGTGTGCCTGGGTGTGAGTGTGCCCATGTTTGAGTGTGACCGTGTTTGTGTGCGCATGAGTGTGTGACCAAGCATGAATGTGTGCCTGGGTGTCAGTGTACCCAGGTGTGCATGTGGCCAAGTGTGCGTGTGTGCAATGCATCAGTGTGCCCGTGTTATTATTCCTTGGTATGATTGTGCCCATGTGTGAGTGTGGCCGGGTGTTAGTGTGCAAGGGTGTGATTGTGTCAGGGTGTGAGTGTGTGGCCGTGTGTGTGTGTGTGGCCTGGTATGAGTGTGCCCAGCTATGATTTTGCCTGGGGGTGTGCCCGGGATTGAGTTTTGCCTATGTGTGAGTGTGCTCGGCTGTGAATGTGCCCAGGTGGTGAGTGTGCTCAGATGCGAGTGTCCCCGGGTGCAGTGTGCATGTGTATACTGTGCCCAGGTGTTCATGTATTCCCAGCTGTGATTGTGCCCAGGTGTGAATGTGACCTGGTGTGAGTTTACCCAGGTGTGAGTGTGTGCCTGGCTGTGAGTGTGCCTGGGTGTGAATGTTCCCAGGTGTGTCTATGGGAGTTCGAGTGCATGTGTTCCCAGGTGTGAGTTCCCGGTTGTGAGTGTGTTCCCAGCTCTGATTGTGTGCGGATGTGAGTGTGCCTGGGTGTGAGTGTGTGCCTGGGTGTGAATGTGACTGTGTGTGAGTGTGACTGGGTGTGAGTATGCATGTGTGTGAGTGTGCCCTGGTGTATGAGGGTGCCCGTTTGTGATTGTGACTGTGTGTGAGTGTGCATGAGTGTGAGTTTGCCCATGTGTGAGTGTGCTTGGCTGAGAGTCTTCCCTGGTGTAAGTGTGCACTGGTGTGAGTGTGTGCAGGGGTGTGAGTATACCCGGGTATGAGTGTGTGTCAGGGTGTGAGTGTGCCTGGCTGTGAGTGTGCCCGTGTGTGAGTGTGCATGGGTGTGAGTGTGCCCGGGTGAGAGTCTGCCTGGCTGTGAGCATGCCTGGGTGTGAGTGTGCACGGGTGATACCACACACCATCACACCAGAAGAGACCAAGGAGGACACCATCACACCAAAAGAGATTGAGGAGGACACCATCATAGCAGACACCATCACACCGGAAGAGACCGAGGAAAACATCATCACAGCAGAAGAGACCATCACACCTGGCCAGCCTCAGGACTATGGCACAGCTCCTCCCTGCAACCGGCATCCACGCTGGAAGCGGGTGAAGAAGACAATCATGAACGGCCTCAGACATCTGTGCTGCTGCCGCCTGCTAAGACAAGGGCCACCTCATGTAAGAACGTGAAAAGGGACCATGGAGTCACCCTCAGCACCAGGTGAGTGCATTTACTTCGTTTTATTCACTTTTCCTTCTGTCCTTTGTAACTAATGATAATTTGCCCACTTGTGGCCCACTTGTGAATTTAACAACCTGTCACTTCAGAAAGACCAATCCCATAGAAATTCC
>JAQQSO010004672.1:0-12597 GCA_028658305.1 Pachyuromys duprasi | reverse complement strand
CCAGATTCTTTCCATAATGAATAAAGCTGCTATGAACATGGTTGAGCAAATGTCCTTGTTGTATATTTGAGCATATTTTAGATATATGCCTAGGAGAGGTATAGCTGGATCTTGAGGAAGTACTATTCCTAATTATCTGAGAAAGTGTCAGCTTGATTTCCAAGTGGTTGTACAAGTTTACATTCCCACCAGCAATGGAAGAGGGCTCCCCTTTCTCCACATCCTCTCCAGCATGTGTTGTCCCTTAGCCATTCTGATGGGTGTGAGGTGAAATCTCAGAGTTGTTTTGATTTGCACTTCCCTGATGACTAGGGATGTTGAGCATTTATTTAAGTGTTTCTCTGCCATTCGATATTCCTCTGTTGAGAATTTTCTGTTTAGTTCTGTACCCTATTTTTTAACTGGGTTACTTGATTTGTTGCTTTTCAACTTCTGTAGTTCTTTATATATTCTGGATATTAGCCTTCTGTCAGATATAGGGTTGATGAAGATTCTTTTCCAGTCTGTAGGCTGTCGTTTTGTTCTGATGACAGTGTCCTTTGCTTTCAGAAGTTTTTCAGTTTCATGAGGTCCCATTTATTGATTGTTGCTCTTAGAGCCTGTGCTGTTGGTGTTCTGTTCAGGAAGTTGTCTCCTGTGCCAATAAGTTCTAGGCTCTTCCCCACTTTTTCTTCTAACCGATTTTGAGTATCTGGTTTTATGTAGTTCTTTGATCTACTTGGACTTTAGTTTTGTACAGGGTGATAAAATGGATCTATTTGTATTTTTCTACATGTAGATATCCAGTTAGACTAGCACCATTGGTTGAAGATGCTGTCTTTTTTCCATTGTAAAGTTTTGGCATCTTTGTCAGAAATCAGGTGTCCATAAGGGTGTGGGTTTGTTTCTGGGTCTCCTATTCGATTCCACTGATTCACCAGCCTGTTTCTAGGCCAATACCATGCAGTTTTTTTTTTAATTATTATTACTGTTGCTCTATAGTACAGCTTGATATCAGGGATGGAGATCCTCCAGAAGATCTTTTATTGTAGAGGATTTATAAGCGATTTTGTTTTTTTTGTTGTTTCATATGAAATTGAGAAATTTTCAAGGTCTGTAAAGAATTGTGTTGCTATTTTGATGGGAATTGCATTGTATCTGTAGATTGCTTTGGGTAAGATGGCCGTTTTTTAAATGTTAATCCTGCCAAGCCATGAGCATTGGAGTTCTTTCCATCTTCTGATATCTTCTTCAATTTCTTTCTTCAGATTGTTAAGTTTTTACTTGCTTGGTTAGTTACACCAGTGTATTTTATGTCCTTTGTGGCTATTGTGAAGGTTGTTATTTCCCTAATTTCTTTCTCAGACCATATGTATTTTGTATACAGGAAGGCTACTGATTTTTTTTTTTTGAGTTAATTTTGTATCCAGCCACTTTGCTGAAGGTGTTTATCAGCTATAGGAGTTCACTGGTAGAATTTTTGGGTTTTTGGGGTTACTCATATCATCTGCAAATAGTGATACTTTGATTTCTACCTTTCCGAACTGAATACTCTTGATCTCCTTTAATTGTCTTATTGCTCTAGCAAGGACTTCAAGAACCATGTTGAAGAGATATGGAGAGAGTAGGCAGCCTTGCCTTGTCCCTGATTTTAGTGGGATTGATTTAAGTTTCTCTCCATTTAGTTTGCTGTTGGCTGTAGGCTTACTGTATATTGACTTTACTATTTTAGGTAAGTGCCTTATATCCCTGATTTCTCCAAAACTTTAAACATAAACAAATGTTGGATTTTATGAAATGCCTTTTCAGTATCTAAAGAGATTATTATGTGGTTTTCTTTCAGTTTGTTTATATGGTGGTTTACATTGATGGATTTTTATATATTGAACCACCCTTGCATACCTGGGATGAAGTCTGCTTTGTCATAGTGGATGATATCTTTGATGTGTTCTTGGATTCGGCTCACAAGTATTTTGTTGAATATTTTTGCATCAATGTTCATAAGGGAGATTGGCCTGAAATTCTCTTTCTTTGTTTCGTCTTTGTGAAGTTTGGGTATCAAAGAGACTGTGGATTCATAGAATGAGTTTGGTAATGTTTATTCTGTTCCTATTTTGTGGACAGCTTGAAGAATATTGGTATTAGCTCTTCTTTGAAGGTCTGGTTGAATTCTGTGCTGAAACCATCTGGCTCTGGCCTTTTTTTTTTTTTTGGATGGGAGACGTTTGATGACAGCTTCTAGTTCCTTAGGGGATATAGGACTATTTAATTGATTTAACTGGTCTTGGCTCAGCTTTGGTAAGTGTAATTGATTAAGAAAATTGTCCAGTTCATTTAGATTTTCAAATTTTTTGGCATATAGGCTTTTGTAGTACCATCTAATGATTGTTTGGATTTCCTCAGTGTCTGTAGTTACGTCCTCCTTTTCATTTCTGATTTTGTTGATTTGGACAGTGTCTCTCTGCCTTTTAGTGAGTTTGGCTAAGGGTTTGTCTATCTTGTTGATTTTCTCAAAGAACCAGCTCTTGGTTTAATTGATTCTTTGAATTGTGTTATTTGTTTCTAATTTATTGATTTCAGTCCTGAGTTTGATTATTTCTAGCCATCTACTCCTCTTAGGTGTGCCTTCTTCTTTTTTATCTAGGGCTTTCAGGTGAGCCATTAGGTTGCTTGAATGAAATGTTTTGCATTTCTTCTTGAAGGCACTTAGTGCTATGAGCTTTCCTTTTAGCACTGCTTTCCTTGTGTCCGATAAGTTTGGGTATGTTGTGCCTTCATTTTCATTGAATTCTAGGAAGTCTTTAATTTCTTCTTTATTTCTTCCCTAACCCAGCTGTCATTGAGTAGCGAGTTGTTCAGTTTCCCTGTCAGCTCTTTGCTATTTTTGTTGTTGTTAAAGTCCAGCTTTAGTCCATGGTGGTCAGATCGGAGACAAGGGATTATTTCAACCTTCTTGAATATGTTGAGGCTTGCTTTGTAACCAACTATATGGTTTATTTTGGAGAAGGTTCCATGAGGTGCTGAGAAGAAGGGAAATTGCTTTTTGTTTGGGTGAAAGGTTTTGTAGATGTTAGGTCCATTTGATTCATGACCTCTGTTAGAGTCATTGTTTCTTGTTTAATTTCTGTTTTATTGACCTGTCCTTTGTTGAGAGTAGGGTGATGGGGATCTATGTGTGGTTTAAGTTATATTAATGTTTCTTTAAAAAATGTGGTTGCCCTTGTATTTGGGTCATAGATGTTCAGAGTTGTGTTGTCTTCATGGTGGAATTTTGCTTTGATGAGCATGAAATAGCCTTCCCCATCTCTTTTGATTATGTGTTTCTTGTATGCAACAGATTGTTGGGTCTTGTTTACACATCCATTTTGTTAGTCTGTGTCTTTTTATTGGAGAGTTGAGTCCAACGATGTTGAGAGAGATTAATGACCAGTGGTTGTTAGATCCTTTGATTTTGATGTTGGTTGTGGTAGTGTATTTGTGTGCTTGGCTACGTTTAGTTTTTCTGTAGTGAGGTTATTTATTTCCTGTGTTTTCCTGACTGTAGGTAACTTTTTTACGTTGTATTTTTCCTTCTAGTATCTTCTGTAATGCTGGATTTGTGGTTAGGTATTGTTTAAAATTGCTTTTATCATTAAATATCTTGCTTTCTCCATCTGTGATGAGTGAGAGTTTTGCTGGGTATAGTAGCCTGGGCTGACATCTGTGTTCTCTTAGGGTCTGCATGATATCCATCCAGGTCCTTCTGGCTTCCATAGTCTCTGTTGAGAAGTCAGGTATGATTCTAATGGGTTTGCCATGATATATTACTTGGCCTTTCCCCCTTGCAGCTTTTAGTATTTTTTCTTTGTTCTGTATATTTACTCTTTTGAGTATGTGGTGGGAACATTTTCTTTTGTGGTATAATATATTAGGTGTTCTGTAGGCCTCTTGTATGCTTGTAGGCCTCTCCTTTAAATTGGGGAAATTTTCTTCTATTATTTTTGTGAAAATATTTTTTTGGGCCTTGGAGATGGAAATCTTTTTCCTCTATTCCTATTATTCTTAGGTTTTGTCTTTTCATGTTGTCTTGGATTTCTTGGACTGTCTGTGTCAGGAATCTTTTAGATTTAACATTTTCTTTGACAGATACATCGATTTCTTCTATTGTATCTTCCACACCTGAGATTCTTTCTTCCATTTCTTGTAGACTCTTGGTTTTGCTTACTTCTACAGTTCCTGTTTTCTTCCCGAAGTACTTCCTCTCCATGGTTTCCTTCGTTTGTGTTTTCTTTAATTTTTCCAATTCTATCTTCAGATCTTGAACCATTTGTTGATTTCCTTCACCTGTCTGACTGTATTTTTCTCTTTTTCCTTCAATTCCTTCACCTGTTTGTTTGAACAATCCTCTGTTTCTTTTATTTCTTTCATTAACTTAATTATTTCCTCTCTACAGGCCAAACTGTTTGGCTGCATCTTCCTGTATTTTTTTTTTTTTTTTTTATGGATGGCCATACTCTGTTTGACTTTATCTTCCTCTACTTCTTTACGATGGCCCTAATGTGTTTGACTTTATCTTTTTCTCTTTCTTCACACATTTTTTATTGTTTCCTCTATTTTCCTGTTCATAAGCATAGATGTAAGGTCATCTTCTTGAATTGCACATATGATTGGGTGTCCAGGGTTACTTGCCCCTGGACAACTGGGTTCTGGAGATGCGATATTGTTTTAGCTTTTGTTGGTTGAGCTTTTATGCTGGCCTCTACCCATCTGGCTGTCTCAGGTACTGGCTGTTAGTTTCTGGTGCCTACTGGAATCCTGGGGTAGTGATAATCCCCTTGACAGGAAGATGGTTGTTCTTGAACGAGGCCTCCTCAGCCTTTCAGGTACGGTCACCAAATGGCTTGTGCTTCTCAGGAATTGCCACAGCTCACCTCAGGCATATGGACCTGAGTGGTAATTGGTTGGTAGTCAAGAGGGTTCTCCTCTCACCAGCATAAGTCCTGAAGACAGCTGCCCTGCCACTGGGTTTCTTGCTCTAAATTTAGTGAGCTGTAGCTGCTGCTGTATCTTTGTCTTTGCTGGGCACAGCCCTCTTGAAGAGCCAGGGAGCCCTGTGGTTTGGTCATTTTGGCTACAGACACAGGTTGCACTTTGGAACAATGTCTGGGGGATGATCCTCTGGATCCCAGGCTTCTGTAGGTATGAGGATGGAGCTCTGTGCCCCAGTACCCAAATAGTAATCAGTGGCAGGTAGTGCAGCACTCAGGCATGTGGAAGGAGGTTAGAGCCTGGAGCCTGCAGGAGCCCAGGAATATTTCCGGGGATTAGCTGGGTGTCCTGAAGTAGGACCTGATGCTTCCCCCACTGACAGGGAGAAGTCTGTGGTGTTTTAGGGTCCACAGTTCAGTCTGGGATGGTGAGTACAGCACACAGGTGCAGGCGAGTGGCTCCGTGCTGGCGACTGGGCGCCTGCAGGAACCTGGGAACTTTTCCAGAGAACTTTTCGGGGGGGGGTGGGACGAGGGTTTAGCTGAGTGCCATGAGATCAGACCTGCTGTTTCCCTCACCATGGGTTTTCCTCCAGACAGGGAAACCCAGTCTCTAGTGCTCTGGGGCCCACAGTTTTGTCTGGGATGATGAGTTGGGCGTGCAGGCAGGTCTCTGGGCTGGAGGCTGAACACGTGCAGGAGCCTGGGACCTTTGCCAGGGATTGTCTGGATGACTTGAGTTCGTGAGGTCCTGATTGCTTCCTTCACCGTGGAGTTTTCTTTTGACTGGAAAACCCAGTCTGTGGTGTTGTGGGGCCCACAGTTCAACCTGGGATGGTGATCAGAGCAGGTAGGCGTGTGGCTCTGGGCTGGTGACCGAGCACCTGTCAGGACCCAGGAATTCTTCAGTGGTTTAGCTAGGTCATGTGAGAACGGACCTGATTATTTCCCACACCGTGGGGTTTCCTCTCACCTGGGAAATGCAATCACTGGTGTTTGGTCTGTTGGTTGCTGTGTAGTCACTGCTATTCGCGTCAGGCACAGTGTCCTCTTGGCACCACCATTTTGGATTCCCCTTGCTAAATCTTCATACATGTACAGCATGATAATATTCACTGACTAACTACTACACTTCAAGAATTCTAGAGATTTATCAAGAAAGACAAGTCCACCCTATCTGCAAAGATACAGTACTTTAAAACATTCACAATATTCCTTTGCTTAATCTTATATGACAAAACTCAGGTTTAAAAGAGATTTACCAAGGGATACATCAGAGAACCTCATTAAATACAGAACAATAGAGAAGTTCATCCAGCTAAAGGAAGAATCCCTCCGCCCCATTATTCAGCAGCAATATACTTGTAATGTTCTTACAGAGTGTTGCTTTCAAAGAGTGAAAGCCTTTCATTAGAAAAGGAACAGCTGAAAGTCATTTGACAGAATGTAAACACAAACTGACATTACATGAAATTCATCAAATAACACTTAACAAATATTCACATAAGGCAATTTACAGGGTTCCTATTTTCTTTTACATTTTAAAGAGCGGTAGCAACTTCTCCATAAGCTAAAAAGCACCAATTTCCACCAAACTGTGTACTTTTACAAAATGAAGAAGGAAATGGAGAAAACAACTGTGTGGGCAACACAAATTCAGATGACTGTGGTGGATATTAAAAGTGGAAGTTACCATGGCCACCATAACCGTTTACCTCTTGACTTTGTCATAGTTCTCCTGACGGTAATCACCTTGCTGAACTAACTGTTTTGTGTCTGCTAACTCTAAGGCCAAACGTTGACATCGAATTTGTAGTTCAGAGTTGTTTCTTCGGTCTTCCTCATATGTCTGTAAATCAAACGTAGAATTATACTTATTGAAGTGAACACAGTAGGTCATATTTTGTATTGAATTTTTCTTCAAAGCTATAAAATGTCCTTATAACTAAACTAAAAGATGTCCAATTTTCTTGGGCTTTTTGAGACAAGGCTTCTCTATGTAGTCTTGGATATCCTGGACTCATTTTGTAGACCAGGCTGGCCTCCAACTAACAGGGATACACCTGCCTCTGCCTTCCAGAATGCTGGGATAACAATCATGTGGCATCACACCTGGCTTCCAAATTGTTTATAATAGTTAATTACTCAAAGACAAGTCACCTGGAATTTACAAGATTATTTGTAAATTAAATAAAAAATATTAAATTATTTCAGTGTGACTAGTTTGGGCTGGATATATGCATACAAGATGAGTAAGACAATCTCTTCCTTCTTCAAAACAACAACAGTCCCACTGAAATAGCAGGCTCTAAATTCTATCCAAGAGCTGTTTAAAAGACAATTGTGAGAAATCTGAGGGCTCTGCTTTGGTTGAGCACCATGGCCTCCTATACTGTGGTTCTTTGAGAGAATGGAATGCTAGTGAGCTCATTATAGGATTTAGTTGAGGATGCTCTGTTACTTCCTAGAGGACCATCCTGCACATCATTTAATACCTATGTCCCCAAAGAAGATTTAGTTCTGCTGAAGACATCATCCTTCTAAACACTAGCAATCAAATAATTGCCTCAGGCGAGGGCACAATTCTTTGATTAAGCCGGTAGGTTCCAGAATTTAGCTTCTAGAAGTAAGTAACTTACAATATGAGATTTGTCTAAACCTCAGTGTTTATTTACCTCACAGAATTCTTGTAACGATTATATCAAATATTACATGTAAACTGTTTACAAGATGCACAACACATAAAGAATGCTCATTAACTAAAAATTAATGTCTATAATATTTCCTCTTTGCATTCACTTCTTGAAAAATCACAGACAAATCTGTAATATAATAACTGCACAACGACTATGATATAATTCAGAGAAGTATACACACAAGGAGTACAAAAATTTAAAGGATGGATGAAAGATAGCATGCCCAAGGAACCCAAAGTGTTACAGATGTGTGAGTCAGAAACACCAGGAAAGGTCACTCTAAAGCAGTGGTCCTCTACCTTCCTAGTGTTGAGACTCTTTAATATAGTTCCTCATCTTGTGGTGACCACAACCATAAAATTATTTTCCTTGCTACTCCACAACAGTAATTTTGCTACTATAATGAATCATGATGTAAATAGCTGTGTTTTCTGATAGTGTTAGGCCATGAAAGCATCACTGGACCTCTAAAGGGGTCGTGACCCACAGGTTGTGAACTGCTGCTCTATTAAGATGACGAAGAGAGAGCTCCTGAAGAAAAAACAAACAAACAAACAAAACAAACAAACAAAAACATGAAAATTTTGTAAGAAATCAAGGGTAGAGACAGAAGACAGAGAAGCGGAGGCTGAAACAAACATCTGAGTACTTACATCCTTGTTTTGTGATATATATATATATATATTTGGTTTTGAGACATAGCCTCATCATGTAGTCCTGCTTGGACTGACCAGACTAGCCTCTACTTCCTACTGCTGGGATTAAAGTCATATACTACTACTCCTGCTATTGCTACTACTACTATTATCTTCAGACAGGGTCTCAGTATATCCCATCACTGGATTTGAACTCACTAGTTAGCTAAAGGAGAACCTAAACTGATGTTCCTGAACCCACCCCTAGGGTGCTTAGATTACAGACATATACCATGATGCCCAGTTTGTGTGGGGCTAGGAGCTTAACACAAAGCTTCCTGCACAGAAGGCAAGTATTCGACTAATTGAGTTATATCCCCACTTTGTGGTATTTTATGTATGTAAGGACAGTCTTTTGTCGTCATTCCTCTCTGTCGTGGGTACACAGATATATTGAAAACATTTGATGCAGCCCACAGTCTAGCCCTTACCCTAATGTTTCATGTTGTTCTATTACCCATTTGGTTCCTGTCCTGGCTAGCTTTTATGTCAATTTGACACAAGCTTAAGTCATTGAGAGAAGGGAAACTCAAAATTGAGAAAATGCCTCCATAAGGTTGGTTATAGGCAAGCCTGTAGGACAGTTTCTTAATCAGTGTTTGATGTAGGGGGTTCTAGTCCATTGTGAGCGAGGTCATCCTTGGGCTGGTGGTCCTGGGTTTTACAAGAAAGCAGGCTGAGTAAACCATTAGGAGCAAGCCAGAAAGCAGCACCCTCCACGGCCTCTGAATCAGCTCCTGCCTCCAGGTTCCTACCCTGTTTGAGTTTCTGTCCTGACTTCCTTTGATGATGAAGAGCAAAATAAACCCTTTCCTTCGGAACTTGCTTTGGTCACAATGTTTTCATAAAAGCAATAGTAACTATGACTAGGACAGTTCCTAAAAGCATGAGTTTTCTACTCCTTAGGGTCCTCTTACCAATAAAATCAGTAGAAACATACACACAGAATGGGTACAGGTATATGTTTATAGGGTTGCTGGCATGGAATTGTAGGAATTCTCATGTAAGGATTTCTATTTTCTTTGTAAAACAAAGCACCAAGTGATCCCATAAAAGTGAGAAATGGAAGGCTGGAGTTGTGTAGGCAGGAAGGAGGGCCTAAGATAGCTTTCAAGGAAAATGAAAAGACAAGGGGTGGTGGGAGGGAAGGAGGGAGTGAAGGAAGAAGGGAGGAAGCAAGCAAGAAGGAAGACCAGTGAGCAATCAACACAAAGGTGCTCTACTGGATTCTGGTGACAAAGAATTTGAAGTGCTTGTTGCTGCTAATGTGATTTCCCCCAGCAATGCCCAGCTAGACAAATAGAGCTAAGGTGCCTCAGGCTATTTTGAGAAAAAGAAAGTTGAAATTAAAGGCCATCAGCGAGAGACGTTGAAGATGGATAAGGTAATGAAGAGGGAAGAAAACACATTTGAGGACCAATTAAATCATATGCATCAGAAATTTTGTTATGCTTATAAGCACACAACTAAGAACCGTGGCTGAGTATTGAGATGATATGCACACGCAAAGAAGGTGCTCCTGGAAGGTAGATATGCAGAGGAGTAAAAATCTACACACCTTGAGCTGGAGAGAGAGCTCAGGAAAACAGCACATGTCTAGCATGTGAAATGCTCTGGGTTCCATCCACAGCACTGAAAAAGAACTAAAACAAAAACAGAGCAGGGAGGGAGACAACAGCATAAACGTCCGGACAGTCACATCTGAATGTGGCTCTGAAATGTGTGAAGTACAGGCACTTCTCATGGAGAATAATTGCATGTATACACACTTACATGATTTTTCTTTCAGTATAAATACCACGTGAGCAAATATAGCCAGAAGTTCCATGTAGAAACACATACTTTATATCAAGAGTTTCTTTTAAGTCAAAAATTTCTTCCAAGTAAAAAAATATCCCCTTAGATCTATGAAGAAGAGGAGGCACAAAGATTTGTGAGAGCCAGAGGTGATGGATGATTCTAAGAAAACAGTATCTTCCAGACACAATAGGACCAATGCACATATGAGAGACTACAGCAGCATGCACAAGACTTGCAAGGGTTCAAGCCAAATGGAGTCCCAGCCCTGGGAGGTGGAAGTATACATGGGCTCTCACCTCTAACCTAGATGCTATCTGCAATTAATGTTCACTGGAAAAGGAAATAACAGTCTTATTCCAATCGAGTCTCTAGATCTACTGACCAAACTTCAGGGCAGCTTCTACATCCAGGAGTAGCTAGTCAACAAAAATGAACTCAATGGTATTTTGTAGATTTTTGTCTTATTTTGTTTGTTAGGGCATTTTTTTTGGTTATTGCTTTTCTGTTATTTCAAGGTCCATTTTTATTATGTGTATTTCTTGTTTTGTTTTTTGTTGATTATTAAAAAAAGATTTACTTATCTATTATGTATACAGTATTTTGTACTATATGTATGTCTACACATCAGAAGAGTACCAGATCTCACTATAGACGGTTCTGAGCCACCATGTGGTAACTGGACACTGAACTCAGGACCTTTGGAAGAACAGCCAGTGCTCTTAACCTCTGAGCCATCTCTCTAGGCCTGTTGACTTTTTTTTAAGTGAGAGAAAAACAACAACAACAATAAAATTGAGTGGGTAGGGGATTAGAAGGATATGGGAGGAATTGGGGAGGGGAAAACATGAACAATACAATGTATGAGAAGGTGTTTTCAACTAAAATTTTTTTTCACTTTTTAAAAATTTATATTTTTATAAATTACAGTTTATTCACTTTGTATCCCCACTGTAGGCCTCTCCTTCTTCCTCTCCCAAGCCCACCCTTCTTCACTATCTCTCCCATGCCTGTGCCCAAGTCCAATGATAGGGGAGGTCCTCCTCCCCCTCCCTCTGACCCTACCTATCAAGTCTCACCAGGACTGGCTGCATTGTTTTCCTCTGTGGCCTGGTAAGGCTGCTCCCCAATCAGGGGGAGGAGAAGGTGATCAAAGAGCAGCCACTGAGTTCATGTCAGAGAGAGTTCCTGTTCCCATTACTAAAGAACCCACTTGGAGACTGAGTTGCCATGGGCTACATCTATGCAGGAGTACTAAGGGTTCTAGGTTATCTCCATGCAAGGGGATTGACATAGTGAAAATGGCCATCCTGCCAAAAGCAATCTAGAGATTCAATGTGATTTCCATCAAAATACCAACACAATTCTTTACAGAGCTTGAAAGAAAAATTCTCAATTTCATATGGAAAAACAAAAACCCAGAATTGCTAAAACAATCCTATACAATAACCGACTGTCTGGAGGTATCTCCATTCCTGATTTCAAGCTGTACTACAAAGCAATAGTAATAAAAAGTGCATGGTACTGCCTGGTGGATCAATGGAATCAAATAGAAGACCCAGAAACAAACCCACACAACTATGTATACTTGATTTTTGACAAAGAAGCTAAAACCACATAATGGAAAAAAAGACAGCATCTTTAACCAATGGTGCTGATCTAACTAGATATCTACATGTAGAAAAGTGCAAATAGATCCATTTTTATCACCCTGCACAAAACTAAAGTCTAAGTGGATCAAAGAACTCAACATAAAATCAGACACACTAAACGTGTTAGAAGAAAAGGTGGAGAAGAGCCTTGAACTCATTGGCACAGGAGACAACTTCCTGAACAGAACACCAACAGCACAGGCTCTAAGAGCAACAATCAATAAATGGGACCTCATGAAACTGAAAAACTTCTGTAAAGCAAAGGACACTGTCGTCAGTAGAAAACGACAGCCTACAGACTGGGAAAGAATCACCAACCCTTTATCTGACAGAAGGCTAATATCCAGAATATATAAAGACTACAGAAGTTGAAAAGCAACAAATCAAGTAACCCAGTTAAAAAATGGGGTACAGAACTAAACAGAAAATTCTCAATAGAGGAATATCGAATGGCAGAGAAACACTTAAATAAATGCTCAATATCCCTAGTCATCAGGGAAGTGCAAATCAAAACAACTCTGAGATTTCACCTCACACCCATCAGAATGGCTAAGATCAAAAACTCAATGGACAATACATGCTGGAGAGGTTGTGGAGAAAGGGGAGGCCTACTCCATTGCTGGTGGGAATGTAAACTTGTACAACCACTTGGAAATCAAGCTGACACTTTCTCAGATAATTAGGAATAGTACTTCCTCAAGATCCAGCTATACCTCTCCTAGGCATATATCTAAAATATGCTCAAATATACAACAAGGACATTTGCTCAACCATGTTCATAGCAGCTTTATTCATTATGGAAAGAATCTGG
>JAQQSO010004671.1:0-12599 GCA_028658305.1 Pachyuromys duprasi | reverse complement strand
CGCCTGCCGCACACCCGTGGGTTGGTGCAGGACTCGGGATCCTCCCAGATCCGCTGGCGGACTCACACACTGACTGAGATTTTGCTGGCAGGGCATTTGGCTTGCGCTCCGGCAATGTGTGGACTGGTCAAAATGGTCCCCCAATCCACTCAATCTGGTGTGGTTCTGATGATCGGACCGAACCCGCAGCACACCCATGGGTCGAAGCAGAACCCGGGTGCAGTGTGCGCTCGTAGGGCGCAGTTCAGTGAAGATGGCACCTGGTTCCTCCTGAGACTGCCAGGGAGACAGTCTATAATGGCGGGTTCTGATCAGCCGCTCGTCCAGATCAGAGCTGTGCGCCGCTGGTCACAGGGAAATTTCTCCAGGTAATAACTGGGTGTCCCTAGGGTTTTCCCACTTGATTTTCTCACCGTAGGAGTTCAGCTCACCTGGCACTCACAATGCTGGCGGTTTAGGTCCCAGAGTTCAGTCTCCTGGTCGCTGCGTTGTTTCTGCTCTCCTACTCCTCAGACACAGTGTTCTCTCGTGGCAGCCATCGGGCCACAGAGGAAGACAATGTAGGCAGTCCTGATGAGACCTGATATGCTAGGGTCAGAGAGAAGAGATAAAGTAGATTTTTTAAAAAGACCACAGGTGGCTCTCTGCTACACTAGTGGAGTCTAAGTATTTAGTAGTTGTTCAGTCTATGAGATGGATATCTCATCAGATCTTCCATTTACACTGGAATCCCAAATAATTAGGTTCCAGTTACAGTTGTGATAATGGTCTTCTGAGTCACAGTGAAGGCAAGCTGGAAGAGAGTGAAGAGCTTCCTTCTTCCATGTCCTTTATATAGACTACCATCAGAAGGCAGTATGGCCCAGGCTAAAGGAGGCTCTTTCCATGTAAAAAGATTAGAATTGAAATATTTCTTTACACTTCACATGATTTAATTAAGAAAAATCTCTCACATGTATATCCAGCTGCTTGGGTTTTAGTTACTTTCAGATGTAGTCAAGTTGACACTAAGAACAGCTTTTAGATATATGCTTAGGAGTGTATAGCTGGATCTTGAGGCAGCACTGTTCCTAATTGTTTGAGAAAGTGGCAGATTGATTTCCAGAGTGGTTGTACAAGTTTACATTCCTACCAACAGTGGAGGAGGGTTCCCCTTTCTCCACATCCTATCCAGCATGTGCTGTCACTTGAGTTTTTGATCTTAGCCATTCTGATGGGTTTAAGATGAAATGTCAGGGTTGTTTTGACTTTCATTTCCCTGATGACTAAAGACTTTGAACATTTCTTTAACTGTTTTCAGCTATTCAATATTCTTCTATTGAGAATTCTCTGTTTAGCTCTGTACCCCATTTTTTAATTGGATTACTTGATTTGTTGCTGTTTAAGTTCTTGAGTTCTTTATATATACTGGATATTAGCCCTCTGTCAGATATAGGGTTGGTGAATATCCTTTCCAAGTCTTTAGGGAGTTGTTTTGTTCTGACCATAGTGTCCTTTTCTTTACAGAAGCTTTTCAGTTTCATGATTGTTTATTGATTGTTGGTCTTAGAGCTTGTGCTGTTGATGTTCTGTTCAGGAAGTTTTCTCCTGTGCCAATGAGTTAAAGTTTGTAGCAGCTTTATATATAATAGTCAGAAGCTGGAAACAGCCCAGATGCCCCTCAGTTGATGAATGGATACAGAAATTGTGGTACATCTACACAATGGGATATTACTCAGCAATAAAAACAAAAACAAAAAACAAGGAAATCATGAAATTTTCAGGTAAATGGTGGAAACTGGAAAAGATCATCCTGAGTTAGGTATCCCAGAAGCAGAAAGATACACAGGGTATATATGCACTCATAAGTGGATATTAGACATATAATATAGGATAAACCTACTAAAATCTGTACACCTAAAGAAACTAATCAAGTAGGGCAACTCTGGCTAAAATGCTCAATCCTCATTCAGAAAGGCAAAGAGGATGGACATCAGAAGAGGGAGAAAACAGGAAACAGGACAGGAGCCTGCCACAGAGGGCCTCTGAAAGGCTCTACCCTGCAACATATCAAAGCAGACTCTGAGACTTATGGCCAGCTTTGGGCAGAGTGCATGGAATCTTATGAAAGAGGTGGGAAAAAGTAACACCTGGAGAGGACAGAAGCCCTACAAGGAGAGCAACAGAACCAAAAAAATCTGGGCACAGGGGTCTTTTCTGAGACTGATACTCCAACCAAGTACCATGCATGGAGATAACCTAGAACCCCTGCACAGATGTAGCCCATGGCAGTTCAGTGTCCAAGTAGGTTCCATAGTAATGAAAACAGGGACTGTCTCTGACATGAACTCAGTGGCTGGCTCTTTGATCACCATCCCCTGAGGGGGAAGCAGCCTTATCAGATCACAGAGGAAGATGATACCACCATTCCTGATGAGACCCAATAGACTAGGATCAGAAAGAAGGAAAAGACCTCCCCTATAAGTGGACTTGGGGAGGGCCATGTGTGGAGAAGGGAGAGGAAGGATGGGACTAAGAGGGAGGAGGGAGGGAGCTACACGGGGGATACAAAGTGAATAAAGTACAATTAATAAAAATTAAAATAAAAAGATAAAAGAAAAAAGAGCAGTTATTGTACAAGGTGTGGCCTTGTTTGAGGAGATGTTTCAAAAAAAATTTTCTCAGTGTTCTCTCTGCCTCCTCTTATGGATCAGTGTATGAGATCTCAGCTTCTACACTGCTCCCTGGCAAAGGATGTGGCAGCCTTCTGACCTTGTCCAAGAATTTGAGGTCAAATTGAAAAATCATGTATTAATTTTATTAATGAAGAATAACCTAATATTAAGACAACCTAATATTGAGTCTGTTGTGCTGTTATTAGTGGTCACAAAGAGGAACTAGAAAAAAAAAAGAAATACGAACTGTATAGTTTGAAGAGAAAAGGAAAACCAGGATATTTAATGTTGGAACCCATGCTTCTGTTAATGCCTTTGTTCTGCCATTATAGATTCTAAACTTCTGAAACTGTTAGCCCAACTACTCTCTTTCTTTTTTAAAGTTGTCTTTATCATTGCTTCTCACAGCAAAAAGTAATTAAGACAGAAGTTAGTACAAGGAAGTGGGCTACTGTTTAGGAGAATCCTGCTCATGCTTGTTTTTGTAGGAATGTGGAAGGCTTTTGGAATTTGAATTAAAAAAAATGACTTAACTGCCTACCCTAATGTGAGTTCAGAAGACATTAGTGCTGAGAATATTGTAGATTCTGGAGGCCCAGCTCAAGAGGTTTCAGAGGGGAACAATATCATTACATGGACTAGATACTGTTTTTGTAATATTTTGCAAAAGATGTGGCTGCCTTTTTACCTTGTCCTTTAACCCAAACTGGAAGTAGTGATTTAAAGTTATTAGTGAGGGAGACTTCAAGACAACCTAATATTGACTCTGTTGTGGGTTACTATTGATAACTCTTATGAGATCTACAATGACAAACAGCAACTGGAGCAAAAAGAAATACAAAATGCTTAGTTTGAAGAAAACAGAAGAAGAAGCCAGGACATTTAATCCTGGAATCCAGGCTTGTGTTAATAGAAAGCAAGAAAGCAAGTAAGGTCTGGTTTACATTGGAATACAGGGAAGTTTGTCATTTGGGTAAGATTCTATCAAGCTAAGCTTCCAACTTTTAAAAAGGAATAATAATAAAAAAACTAAAAACTTTTCTGATAACAAAACACCAACAATAAACAAACTCTGCTGCAAATATGAGTCTAGGAGACCAGGCACCTTAGTTATTTCCTTCTGAATACACAGATTTGTTTTATTGACGCAACAGCTTGTTACAAACTCCTCATTAAGAAGGAGCACAGCTACCAGAAGCAGAGGCATTAGGGATCCAGCTCTGGCATTGCTCACTTCTTGTAAGCTGCCACAGGTAGAATATTCTAATCAGGTGAATTTATATTATCTGAGTAGAAAGCAATGTCTTAGAGAGAGTTGGAAGAGAGAGGGGATTAAGAGACTGTGAATGCGGTAGCTAGTATAATGAGTTTATGAGTTTGCAAGACTGAAGACAGTAGCCCTGAACTATGATATATGATATACAGACTGCCTCTACAACAGCAGTTCTCAACCTGTGGGGGGGGAGGGGTGTAGAAGTGGGGGGTGATGTATAAGGACCTTTTCATGGAGTCACTTTAGAATATCAGAAAGCACAGCTATTTACATTATGATTCATAATAGTAGCAGAGTTATAGTTACAAAGTAGTAGCTAAAGAACTTTATGGTCGGGGTAACCACAACATGAGGCACTGTATTTAAAAGTCACAGTGTTAGGAAGGTTGAGAACCACTGTTCTAGAAGAAGGAAAAGGAAAGGAAACAGATTTTCCTTCCAGAGCTTCAAGAAGTAGAGCTCTGCAACTTAAGTTTTGGTCTAAGGAGACTGATTTTGGACTCCTGATATCTAGACCTGTAAGAAAACTAAAGAATGCTTTTTCAAGCCACTAAGCTTTTAACAGCTTATTACAGCAGCTACAGAAAAATCATTCACTGTACTAGGTGGTCTTTTACAAAGTGACGGAGGCCTCAGAGCCTTATCTACAGACTTTTGTTTTTAATTACTTTTTAGATTTTGAGATTATAATTTAATTTCATTATTTTTTCTTTCCTTATCTTTTTTTCAAACACACTCCATATACTCCTCCTTAATTTTTGCAAATTCATTTCCTTTTCTTTCAGTAATTGGTGTATATATAATTCAATATATATATGTATATATATGCTTGTATATATACATTTTGGTCACACACACACACATCTATATCCCTAAACACATTTGTTAAACCTGCTCAGTCTATATAATGTTACTTTTATGTATGTTTGTACAGCTAATCATTTTGTATTGGATAACCAATTGGTAAGCTCATCCCCGGGGAAAGATTATTTTGCTCCCTTTCGCATTCCTTAGTTGTCTTTCTTCTTTGTATAGGATTAAGGCCTGCTAGGCTTTCTCTCATCCCATTACATGTCTATTATCCTTGATCAGCTCCTGTTTAGGCAGTGTGATACTTTAATGTGAATGGTCCCAATAGGCTGTACTTAGCCTTTTTCCCTTATGGCAGGTGGGTTAGATCTTTGTATCTCTTTTTGTGGGCATTGCTGACTATATGCTGGGTGAGAGTCAGAGCATGAATGCTGTTCCTCTCATGGATTCAGTTGTGCTAAGTTCTGGGGTCCTATTATAATAGAACAGACTCATGATAGTGAGACTTTGTAAGTATTGCTTTGACACCCCTTTGAGACACAGTCTCTCAGCACATTCCCTGTTCCTCTGTTTCTTCTTTCTGCCCACTCTTCCTCAATGATCCCTGAACCTTAAGTGCAGGAGTTTTATTGTAGATGTCTAAACTGGGACAGAGCTCCCAAGTCTGCATTTTGATTGGTTGTGGTTTTCTTCAACGGTTTGTGTCTGTTGCCTGATGTGGAATTGACAGTACACTTATCTGTGGGTATAAGGACAAGTGTTTAGGATATAGTTAAGGATTATGCTAGGTTAATAAAGTGGAGGTTGTACCTAGGTTCACCTCCAAGATCCATGACTTAGACTATTAATTGCTTCCTTCGGGATGTATCACAGTGCCTTCTGATAAACGCTAGTCCTCAGAGAGGAGGTTTTCAGGTCAGTTCCCTATCAGGGGCTTCAGGGCCCTGTGTCTTGAGCAGAAGAAACTTACCTTTTACATCTAGGGGCAGCTAAGGGCAACAGGAACATCCTGTAATGTGGGAGTCTCTTGAACATCCCTGATCAACAACTGGAAAGAGGGATTCTCATGCCTGGTATTGGAGTTTTTGTTAGTCTTCCATTCTTGGAGCATTGAAAACACAGATAGGAAAATTTCATTTAAACTATGTATGTCTGGGTATTCAATAACTTTGGTGTATTTTAGGCCCTTTGGTATATTTTAGGGGGGGGGGAGTCTTAGCTTTCTATATTCTTTTTAGAATGTATTCTAACTAATCTCTGGTTGGAATGTTCATGTTCAAGCTCCCTCAAAATGCCTATGCTTGTTACTCTACTCCTAGAAGCCTTGCTAGACATTTTTCATCCCATCTTTACCCTGCTTGGATATACATTTAGGAGTTCCTGCTTCAAGGTTCCATTCCCTGCCTGGATTAAGTATCCTTGATATCTCCCTCCCTCCATCTCTCTGTGTGTCTCTGTCTCTGTCTCCCTCTTCCCCTCTCCTTCTCTCCTTGTCTCAGGAACTGTTTTTACTGTGTTGGAGTTAAGAATCCCCATTTTACATCAAAGAATATCTTCTGAAAAGCATTTCTGACTTCTCCAAGAATAATTCCTTAGCTCCTACAGTACCATTCACTGCTGCATTTTGACATGTAAATACAATCATCATATATTGATTTTATTCTGTAAAATATAAATGATATTTGAGAGAGAACACACTACTTTCTAGTTAGAATGTTCTTGTCCTAAGGCTTTACCACTCAGCCTGTGTAAACCACTTACCCTTCTTTTCACTTTCATAACAGTCAATGCTCTGTGAAGTTATAAGCATTAGATAATAAATTAAAAGGGCCAAAATGCAAAATAAAATAGAGCAAGCACTTGTTAGCCAATACTATCATGGTAATTTACAGAAACACTGAAAAATTTCCTCAGCCTCGTGATAAAGAGATAATTGTGTTCACCTTTGCTTCACTCCAGCCATAACAGAATTTATTAGGGCATCAACTGTAACACCAGGATGTAGATCAATGTTCAGTACTATGGATTTGTCTCACTGTAATTATATCAGAATCTGGTGAGTCTGTACTTGGACCCAAGAACCAATGAATGTTGTAATACAGCTTTTGTAGCATGCTTTTGTGATATCGTTTTTCTTGCAACTTCATTAGTTCTCTGGGCCTTCTGTCATGTCTGCTTGTGTTCTTTTCCACTCCCTGGATAATACCTAATCAGACTTCAAAGACCCTGTCTCTAAAAATACAAATCTGGTCTCTTGTATGCCTAGTTGAGTTATCTCAAAACCTAATACTTGCTTGAACTTTGACCACATTGATGAATGATTGAGGAGAACACAGATCCACATGCCAGTATGCTGTTGCTGTTCTGGCTTCATCTCTTTATTCACCGGCATCTTTAAAGTTCCAGAAGTTTTTACAACTCAGAGTTCATGTGAATTATGTGATAGGATGACTCGTGTTTGTAAAGATAGAAAACTGATGACAAGATGCTTAATGTTGGTGTACTATTCCTTTCTTTCCAAGCCAATTTATAAATTCTGATACACTTATTGGCAACAGTTCTTCTCTCACTTTAATTAGCTCAATTCTATGTGCTTAGCACCTGTCACTGTACCATTCAAAAAGAGAAGTTGTTTGATCAAGCTCCTTAAATTGCTTCATTCTTTCACATCTTTTAAAAGATTCAAAGAGGAAAATATGTGGTCTCTGAAGTCTGGATGTTGACCCAAGCTATTAACTGTAAGATTCAAAGAGGGAAATATATTGTCTCTGAAACCTGTATGTTTATCCAGGCTATTAACTGTAAGATAGTTTGATTGTTATTATTATACTAAAAGTCCACCTGCCATCCAGATTCCTGTTGTTAAATGGAACTTTGAAGCAAGACAATATCTAACAGATTTTAGGTAACAGAAAAGGATATCTCTTAAATTAAAAATTGTGTGTATTCATGTAAGCCCACCATTTCTTTCTAAAACAACTTTAAATATCTCTGAAGAATTTATCTTTTATCATACGTCCAACTTATTGATCGAATCTTTTATTTTGATACAGAGTACAGATCTCATTCATAGACATTAAATTACTCTTTCATTTGTATGTTAGAAGAGACTCTAAAAGAAATTTTAATTCTAAGCATCAAATTCCCAAAAGACTTTAAAAGGTAACTCCTAGAAATCTTCCTAGTAAATTAAATTGTGTACTGGATTGCTTGAACAGTTCAGCCTGTGCCATTGCCATTTCTGATAAGTACTGAAGGAAATTACAGCCTGATTGAAGATGCTACATGGAAGAGTTGAAATGAGAAATAACTCCAACCTATAACAGAGCTGTGCTTTCAGGAGCAAGGTCTGTGTACATGTGGAAAGAAATTTTAACACAGCAACATGGCTATTCTAACAGGGGATCTCATCCCAAAGACCTAAATCTATGTGATTTGGCTGAAAAACAGACATGACCTTAGTACACATCTTTAATTCCTCTGGCTGGAATACAGACCTCCCATTAGTACACACCTTTAATTCTAAACATTGAGGTCTAATTGATGGGCAACAAAGTGACAAATCAGAGAAAGTTTTGACAGAATGAGTAAGAGATAGAATATGCAACTCTCACAAGAACCTGACAAGGAAGGAGAAGCTACTTAAGAGCAGTGCAGAGAGAGATTGGAGTTGAATTTGGTGCAGTACAGTGGAGTCCATTTGAGTTCCGTTGAGTTTGATGCAATTCAGGTAAGTGCAGTTTGCTTCAATTCCATTCGATTTGTGCAGTCAGTGAAGTTTATGCATTTTAGTTTGTGTTGCTCCCGTTACTGTCTCGCCAGCAAGAACGACGCGGCACACGCAGGATCCTTCTGCAGTAAAGCTTTAAGGCATCTTGAGAGGGAGAGCATAAGCTTACAACGAGTAGAGATGGAGACCCTGAGCGGCAGAAACCCAGCCCTTATATAGAAAACTATCCTCCGCTTAGGATGTGTCAGCCTCTGATTGGCTGTAACTCATCAGGCGGGGTGACGCCACGGGAGAGGCAGAGGACAATGAGTGGAAATTTCCTTCGCACATGCGCAGCTTTCTTGTTTATCGGTTTGGGACACAGGATATCAGTGCCATCTTGTAATGGCGAATGTGAGTGCGGCCCCTCACAAGTTTGTGGACTTTAGAGATAATGTTTCTAATCAGAGCAATTCAGTGAGAAGTCATTGGGAAGCCAGATTGATTCAGTCAGCTTGGAGAGGACTTCTGAACCAAAATAGCTGAGTTGAAACAGCCAGCCAGAGTTCAGAAAATACTAGAAAGGGTGAACTTACTTGGCCATAAGTCTCTGAGGCTGAAGGCATTTTAGCCCTAGGTTAGCAGATGGAAGGTGGAAGCTGAAGCCTTAAGGGTCTGGTCTTACAGAAGATTATATTTTATGGGGACTAGAAGCTTCCAGGCCTAGGCCAAGGGATAGTTAGAACAGAAATAGATATGCTCTGCTCTCAGATCATGTACTGTATTTATAAGGGTTGGGGGTGGCTTTCATCTCATCCACTCATCAGAGCTTCAGATACTGGAAATATTTCATCTGAAACAAAGCTTTCAGGATGTTGATTCACATCATCACCCTTTACCATTAAATGAATATGTTTTCCCTTTCAAGGCTCAAAAAACATGGCAAAAAAGGGACAGAAAGAAAGAACTGGAGGTTGGGAAGAACCGGAGGTTGGTTTTAGAGCATGACACAGCTGCTGCACTCACAAACTCCCAGCAACTATGTTGATCAGCACAAGACCTGCACAAGACTGGGACCAGCTACAATTTATTATAGATGGAGGAGGAGATCATGAAAATAAATCCCTCCCTGAGGAACTATTAGCAGTTAATAGTTAATGGGGCTGGAGGTAGTAATTTTGTTTTCAGTTATAAAGCTACGAGTAATTCTGTCACACTTTAATATGAGGTAGTACCTCACCTGTTCATGTTCATGTAAATACCAATAATTAAATTCAGTGTGTTATATACATACACAAAAAAGACATGGAACTAAAAGGGACTCTTGTATGTAAGAAAAAAGGTTTCAGAGGGACAGTGATGGGGCTGAGAGGAAATAATAGGAATAAAAATAAACAAGATATTTACATGTATAAAATTATCAAAGAATAAAATAAATACTTTTAAACAAAAAAGTTTATCTTCTCTGATACTCTTGATTTCTTGTTGAAAGATAAAATGATCTCCAAATATGTTCCCATGCTTACAATGAGGACATCAACATGCTCTGCCTGGTTCTCTTATTAAACCTTTCTCCAGTTTGTAGTTACTTCTGTTACTGAATAGTTGTATATCACTCTAGTTGCATTGTTGGGATTTTATTTCAGGGATTGGCAAAGGCTGACTGTGTCATGTAGTGGTTGCATTTATTAATAAAGTCTTTTATTTTGAATATTCATTCTTTTTATTATTTTAAAGATATTTTTGTTATTATCATTTACTACAATTTATTCAATTTGTATCCCGCTGTGGCCCCCTCCACATTCTCCCAAACCCACCCTCCCTCCCCCTTCCCCTCTATGCCTCTCCCCTAGCCCACTGATAGGGGAGGACCTCCTCCCCTTCTATCTGACCCTAGCCTATCAGTTGTCATCTTGACTGGCTGCATTGTTTTCCTCTGTGGACTGGCAAGGCTGCGCCCCCCAGGGAAACATGATCAGAAAGCCTGACACTGAGTTCACGCCACAGAAAGATCTGCTCCCCTTACTAGGGAACCCACTTGGAAACTGAGTCTATGGGCTACATCTGAGCTGGGATTTTAAGTCCTCTCCATGCATGGTCCTTGGTTGGGATATCATTTTTTTCAGGACCCCCAAAACTCAAATTATTTTGGCTCTGTTGGTCTCCTTTTGGAGCTTCTGTCCAGGCTGTCTCCCCATTTTTTTCATAAAATTACATGAATTCTGCCTAAACTTTGGCTAGGAGTCTCAGCCGCTGCTTCAGTACCTCAATCAGTAGAGTCTTTCAGAGGCAGTCTGTGGTATGCTCCTGCTTCCGATGTCTATCGGGTTTGCCTTCTAAATGAAGATTGAGTATCTTCCCTAGGGTATTCCTTGTTGTTTAATTTCTTTAGTAGTATAGGTTTTAGTATGTTTATCCTGTATTATATGTTTAATTATCACTTATGAATGAGTATATTCCATTTAAAGTCTTATTAGAATACAACCATATCCTTCATTAATGTAACAGCAGAGTTGAATAGTTGCAAAACCTAAAGTATTTGCTCTCTGGCACTTTACAAAAATGTTTGCTCACCTTTGTTCATACTTTCATCATCTGAAATTGTCAATAATCTTCTGCTTACCTCAGTAGTAGTCTCTCTGATAGGAGTCACCCTACTAAGGATTAAATCCCTTTCTGCCTCAAACTCCAATCCTTCAAGACCCAGATTAATTATCATCATCCCTTGGCACAAGTTTAGCATTTGAGAGATACAGTGGCGAACAAAATGGCCTAGATTCACCACTGTTTCCTCTATTCTAAAAGAACAGTAGAAAGATTGCACTAGGATCACTGTGGCAATGTGCCCTGGGCTTTCACATGTATAACAGTCTAGAAGTTCCTAGACTTAAATAGCTAAATTCCTAAATAACTACAGAAATATGAAAGCGTTAATTAGGTTCTGTCCTGACTTTTCTCGTCTCCATTCTAGTTCTGGTATTCACATGAGATAATTCATACTGGGTGCATGACTTTATGTCTGTCATACACTCTGTATCCTTGAACAGTAACTTTAAGGAGAATCCCTTGGGGATACTGAGCAAGAACATGCAGGCTAATCTTTGGTGCCAGATTGTAACTAGTCTTGTTCTGAAAGAAGCTAGGCCATGGGCAGGAGAAGGAGCAGTAGTGTTTATTCTGGGATCGGGAACTATTACATGGGAGAAATTTTCAAATCTTCTGCTAAGTTCCTGCCATCTCTGTATACATAGCATTCTGTTTATGGTCCTAATATATCTGTCACTATATAATAGTAGAGCTTATTTTTAAGAGTATAGATTATCAGTTGAAGGAGTTCTCTGGTTGAAGTTTTAGGGACACTCATGTATATTATCATATCATCTGCAAATAGTGATACTTTGACTTCTTCCTTTCCAATTAGTATCCCCTTGATCTCCTTTAGTTGTCTTATTGCTCTAGCTAGGACTTCAAGTACTATGTTGAAGACATATGGAGACAATGGGCAGCCTTGCCTAGTCCCTGATTTCAGTGGGATTGATTTTAGTTTCTCTCCATTGAGTTTGATGTTAGCTATCGGATTGCTGTATATTGCCTTTACGATGTTTAGGTATGTGCCTTGTATCCTTAATCTCTTCAAGACTTTAAACATGAATGGGTGTTGGATTTTGTCAAATGCTTTTCGACATCTAAACACCTTCACTAAAATGGCTGGATACAAAATCAACTCAAAAAAAATCAGAAGCCCTCCTGTACACCAAAGACAAAAGGGCAGAAAAGGAAACAACACCCTTCACAATAGCCACTAATAACATAAAGTACCTTGGGGTGACTCTAACCAAGCAAGTGAAAGACCTATCTGAAAAAAAAAACTTCAAATATTTGAAGAAAGAAATTGAAGAAGATATTAGAAGGAGGAAAGGCCTCCCGTGCTCATGGATTGGTAGGAATAACATAGAGAAAATGACCATATTGCCAAAAGCAATCTACAGATTCAATGCAATCCCCATCAAAATACCATCACAATTCTTCACAGACCTTGAAAGAAAAATACTCAACTTCATATGGAGAAAGAAAAAACCCAGAATCTCCAAAACAATCCTCTACAACAACAGATTATCTGGAGGTATCTCCATCCCTGACATCAAGCTGTACT
>JAQQSO010004670.1:0-12600 GCA_028658305.1 Pachyuromys duprasi | reverse complement strand
TTCATCACAGTCATGTGGGTGTGGTTCAGTATACAGAAATCCATCAATGTAATCCACCATATAAACAAACTGAAGGAATAAAACTACATGATAATCTCCTTAGGTTCCAAAAAATATTTGACAATCTCCAATACCCATTCATATTTAAAGTCTTTTGAAGACTTTAGGGATACATGGCAAACTATCTAAAGACAGTAAAGACAATATACAGTAAGCCTATAGCCAACATCAAACAAAATGGAGAGAAACAAATCAATCCCACTGAACTCAGGGATTAAGCAAGGCTGCCCACTCTCTCCATATCTCTTCAACATAGTACTTGAAGTCCTAGCTAGAGAAATAAAACAACTAAAGAAGATAAATGGGATGCAAATCGGAAAAAAAGAAAGTCAAAGAATCACTGTTCAAAGATGATATGATAGTATACATGAGCAACCCCAAAAATTGAACCAGAGAACTCCTTCAGCTGATAAATGCATTCAGCAAAGTTCTGGATACAAAATTAACTCCAAAAAATCAGTAGCCCTGCTGTATATGAAAGACAAAAGGGTTTAGAGAGTAAATAGGGAAACAACACCATTCACAATAGCCACTAATTACATAAAGTACTTTGGTGTTACCCTAACCAAGCATGCATAATTTCTGTTTGAAAAAACTTCAATTCTCTGAAGAAAGTAATTGAAGAAGATCAGAAGATGGAATGATCTCCCATGCTCATGGATTGGTAGGATCAAAATAATGAAAATGTCCATCTTGCTAAAAGCTATCCACAGATTCAAAGCAATTCCCATCAAATTACCAAAACAATTCTTTACAGAACTTGAAAGACAAATCTCAATTTCATATGGAAAAGCAAATAACCCAGAATTGCTAAAACAATCCTGAACAACAACAGATCATCTGGAGGGATCTTCATCCCTAATCTCAAACTGTACTACAAAGAAATAATAATAAAAACTGCATGGTACTGGCATAGAAACAGAATAATGAATCAATGGAATTTTAAAGAAAACCCAGAAATAAACCCACACACCTATGGATACTTGATTTTTGACAAAGAGGCAAAAAGCATACAATGGAAAAACGACAGCATCTTCAATAAATGGTTCTGCTCTAACTGGATATCTACATGTTGAAAAATGCAAACAGATCCATATTTACCACCCTGCACAAAAATAAAGTCCAACTGAATCAAAGACCTCAACATAAAATCAAACACACTAAACTCTGAGAAGAAAAAATGGGAAAGAGCCTTGAACTCATTGGCACAGAAGACAACTTCCTGAACAGAACAGTAACAGCACAGGCTCTAAAATCAACAATCAACAAAAGGGACCCCATGAAACTGAAAATCTTTCTCAAAGCAAAGGTCACTGTTGTTAGAAAGAAAAATAGACAGCCTACAGACTGGGAAAGGTTCTTCACCAACCCTATATCTGACAGAGGGCTAATATCAAGAATATATAAAGAACTCAAGAAGTGAGACAGCAATAAACCAAGTAGTTCAATTAAAAAATGGGGTACAATTCTAAACAGAGAATTATCAACAGAGGAATATTGAATGGCAGAGAAACACAAAGAAATGGAGAAAGTGCTTATTCTTCCGGGAAACACAAATCAAAATGACTGAGATTACACCACATACCCATCAGAATAGCTAAGATCAAAACCTCAAGATCAAAACCACATGCTGTAGAGGATGTGGAGAAAGGGAACCCTCCTCCATTGCTGGTGGGAATGTAAACTTGTACAACCACTCTGGAAATCAATCTGGTGCTTTCTCGGACTATTAGGAAGAGTGCTCCCCTATCAATGGATTTGTGTAGGGGCATGGGAGCAGAGGAGGGAGGTGCTATTGGATTAAGAGGGAATGAGGGAAGAGGCTACAGTAGGGATATAATGGGAAAAAACTGTAAGTACTAAAAATATAAATAATTTTTTAAAATGTGAAACAAAGATGTTTATTCCATGAAAATAATTAGCTAAACATTTACTACATTTACTGAACACTCTCACTTTTTGTAATATACAAAGACAACATATTACTGTATCATATACACTGGTATGCATATTCATATCTGTTTAATTAAATGTTTACATTAAAATATTATCCATGACCAAACAACACTTGAAAATTTTATTCATATATATCTTTTAGACTAAAACAATTGGTTTTTACCTAGTCTGCCAATATGTCAGAAAAACTTGAAATACTTTTGTAAAAACATGGATACATACTAATAGAGAAGAATTTTAGTTCTTTCTTCCAGACTTAGAATTGTAAAGTGGTCTTTTGTGATAGAGAATGGCAATTTAACTCAAAGAAATAGTAATAACCTCAAAGAAAGGAGCAAATTTACCACTACCCGTGAACACTATGCACTTAACAGTTACCTTACCTTTCAGTTAGTAGATATAATTTATAAATGACAAAAATTGCCCTTCTCTTTAGATCAGTGATACAAATTATAGTCATTATAAACATTACATATAATTTTGACTGAGAGGGAATTTCTCCTTGTGTATATTTTCAGTGGGTTGTATAACTCTAACCTCAGTAATTTCTGGTTTGTTGCCAAAGGAAATCATCAGAGGAATAATTTTCGTTTGGCAACCAACAGTTGTGGGTTTACTGCAACTGAGTTTACAGTGGTTCTACAGGCCATTTATCTACAGACAATTTATGTTTTGAAATCATAGCTTTCTGTTTGTCCCTTTTTTATTTGTTTTATGCAAAAATACTAATGAATAATGAAAGAAGAGGTCATATTCAACAAGAAAATACAAGCAGTAATATTTACACTATATTCTGGCTAAAGTAATAACTTGTGTAAGGTTTCAGAAACCTAAAGTGCAATTGTACAGGAGAAAGACCTTTTAATGTCTTCATAAATTGTGGGATTTGGTTACTCTTTCATTGTTAACCATAGGGACAACATATTTCAAAGCAGGTTTTCTTTTCTTTTTTTTTTAAATGTGTGATCAACCTAAAACAAGGCATGAAAAATATTTATATAAATATCTCCTTTAGTTAAAATTAATTCTGATAATCACATTTCTTTCTCCATCCTAAATGGAGGGGATTGAGATTTCTCACCAGTGGTATTTTGTGGACACCATTCAAAATCAAAAGGAAAAGTATGGCTTCTATGCATTAGCCAACCTGATTTTCCATAAAGTACAACATGGCTCAAATGATTTATTTTCCATTTTAAAAGCAATAACTTAAATAATTAATGTATTTTGGTGTACAATAAATAATATATATTCTTTCTACTGTATTTTTTCAAATACACATGCCACCCAAGTAAATCCTGGACAGTTCAATGGCCCACAGTAGAGAGGAATCTGTTAATCGAGTGGGAGATTTCTTTGCCTATTCCATTCATTGACTTTCAAATTTTTCCTTAAGTATCTATTTTTTATTTTTAATATTTATTTATGATCTATACAGCATTCTGTCTGAATGTCTGTGTGTCTCTGTGTGTCTGTGTGTCTGAGCATCTCTGCGTTTGTCTAAGTGTCTGTCTCTATGTCTATCTGTCTATCTTCCTATGTGTCTGCCTGTGCATTTGTTTTCCTGTCTATGTGCCTGTCTGTCTGTTTGTGGATCTGCCTCTATGTGTGCCTGTCTGTCTGTGTGAGCATGTGCCTGTCTATCTCTTTGTCTGTATGTCTGTCTGCCTGTCTATGTATCTGTCTCTGTGCCTGTCTGTGTGTCTGTATGATAGTCTGTGTATCTGTGTGTCTGTCTGTGTGTTTAGCTGTGTGTCTGTGTGTCTATCTACATGTCTGTGTGTCTGTGTGTCCATCTATCTGAATGTGTGTCTGCCTGTCTCTCTGTGTGTCTGTGTATCTGTATGAATATTCATGCGTCTGTATGTCTATTTGTCTTTGTCTGTCTGCTGGTCTATGTGTCTGTGTGTCTGTGTGCCTGTCTATGTGTCTGTCTGTGTATCTGTGTGTCTGCCTGTCACTCTGTCTGTCTGTATGTCTGTCTATGTGTCTCTCTGTGTGTCTGTCTGTCTGTGTTTTGGAGTGTCTGTTTGTGTATGTGTGACTGACTGTGTGTCTGCATATGTCTATCTGTTTGTCTCTGTGTCTATTTGTCTATGTGTCTGTCTGTGTGTCTGAGTGTCTGTCTGTATGTCTGTATGCCTCTCTGTGTGTCCATGTGTCTATCTGTCTGTCTGTCTGTGTATCTGTCTGCCAGTCTCAGTGTCTGTGCATATGTATGCCTGTTTGTCTATCTGTATGTCCATCTGTCTGTGTGTCTGTATATGTGTTTGTCTATCTATGTGTTAGTCTCTGTGACTGTATGTCTGAGTGTCTGTCTGTGTGCCTGAGTGTATGTATGTGAGTCTCTCAGTCTCTCAGAGTCTCTCATCTGTCTGTGTGTCTGTGTGCCTGTCCATGTTTCTGTCAGTTTGTCTGACTATCTGTCTGTCTGTCTGTGTATCTGTCTGTCTATGTGTCTGTCTGTTTGTGTGCCATTCAGTCAGTTTGTCTTTCTGTGTGTCTTTCTGTCTGGGTCTGTCTGTTTTTTTGTTGTTTTTTAATCTCCACTGTGATCCCTGTAGACACTGAAATAGTATCATATACAAAATCCAAATTGTTTGCTAAATTATGAAAGTGGATTTAAACCTGTAATCGAAAAAAGTCCTAAGAACCAAATAATATAGGTTTTCAAGTCATGTATGATTCAACAGAGAATAGTTAATCTTGGGAACCCTGAATAAGTAATATGCACATTAAAGCATAGATTGGCAAAAGATAAACTCAGCCTCACATTTCCTTATTATTACAAAGTATAGACAAAATTATAGAATCTGAGGTAAAGAGTTCCTATGTGAGAGACTTATCATTCTGTCACAGAATGATGAAAACTCTAGACAGGTTTGGGGGATCAAAGAGCAGAGGTGAATCATGATTCATTGTCTGGGTAAATAAGAAACACCACATAAAGTGAATTTCTTCATCTCTATATAGCATGATGCCTATGTGGAATAAATGATAACAAAGAACATATATATATATATATATATATATATATATATATAGAGAGAGAGAGAGAGAGAGAGAGAGAGAGAGAGAGAGAGAGAGAGAGAATACTTAAAATTTCCATGTTACCAGGGAGAATTGAAGAAATGTCTAAGTGGACAGCTGCTGTGTATTTTCCCTATCAACAAAGGGATGTTCCAGTGAAGTCTTGATCTTAATAATTTTCCCAATATATGAAAAACTATAGGAAAAATACATCAGAATGAAAATCAAAGAATGGTTCAATGTCTATGAGGAAAAGCGTAACCTTCTCAAAATAAAAATATACATTTCCATAACTCATCTAGAACTCACAAGATTATAAATTATGCAATATGGCAAAGGTAAGTATGAGCTTAAAGATGGTTATACTGTGTGAACTTATATTTTTTTAATTTTTTTATTTTTTGTTATCAATATTTTAGAAGCTTAATTCATTAATTTTTGAAGTTTAGTTTTATTCACAGACATGAAGATGCAAAGTGGTTCTTGAGATCTTTAGATTTCACTTATAAACATGAAAGCTATTACCCTTCCTCATGACAATTCTCTTACATTTTCTTGGTAACATAGAATCTCTTTAAAAGTTTTGTAGTTCCATCCATTACTCTGCAAATTTCATGATTTCTTTGTTTTTAATAGCTAAATAAAATTCTATTGTGTAAATGTGCAACAATTTCTGCATCTATTCCGATGTTAAGGGACATCTAGGTTGTTTACAAAATCAGGCTATTACAACCCTATATCTGAGATGGGGCTAATATCCAGAATATATAAAGAACATAAGAAGTTAAAAACAAGAAATCAAGTAATTCAATTAAAAAATAAGTGGGGTACAGAGCTAAAGAGAGAATTCTCAATAAAGGAATATCAAATGACAGAGAAACACTTAAAGAAATGCTCAACATCCTTAGTCATCAGGAAAATGCAAATCAAAACAACACAGAGATTTCACCTTACACCCATTACAATGGCTAAGATCAAAAACTCAAGTAACAACACATGCTGGAGAGGATGTGGAGAAAGGAGAAGACTCCTCCATTGCTGTGGGAATGTAAACTTGTACAATCATATTGGAAATCAGTCTGGCGCTTTCTCAGACAATTAGGAATAGCGCTTCCTCAAGATCCAAAATATGCTCAAGTACCAAGGACATTTGCTCAACCATGCTCGTAGCAGCTTTATTCGCAATAGCCAGAATCTTGAAACAACCCAGATGTCCCTCAACTGAGTAATGGATACAGAAATTGTGGTACATTTATACAATGGAATACTACTCAGCAATTAAAAAGTCCTGAAATTTGCCTGCAAGTGGTAGGAACTAGGAAAGATCGTCCTGAGTGAGATATCCCAGAAGCAGAGACACACCGTATATACTCACTTATAAGTGGATATTAGATATATAAGATAAGATAAACAGCAAAATCTGTATACCTAAAGAAGCCAAGCAAGAAGGAGGACCCTGGGAAAGATGATCAGTCATCACTCAGAAAGGCAAAGAGGATGGACATCAGAAGAGGGAGAAAACAGGGAACAGGACAGGAGCCTACCACAGAGGGCCTCTGAAAGGCTCTACCCTGCAGGGTATCAAAGCAGCTGCTGAGACTCATAGCCAAACTTTGGGCAGAGTGCAAGGAATCTTATGAAAGAAGGGTGAGATAGTAAGACCTGGAGAGGACAGGCACTCCACAAGGTGAGCAACAGAATAAAAAAATCTGGACAAAGATGTTCTGAAAGTCCTTGATAGAGCAGTAAGACAATTGAAGGAGATCAAGGGGATACAAATCAGAAAGGAAGAGGTCAAAGTATCACTATTTGCAGACTATATGATAGCATACCTGAGTGACCCTAAAAATTCTACCAGGGAACTCCTGCAGCTGATAAAAATCAGCAAAGTGGCTGGATACAAAATTAACTCAGAAAAAATTAGTAGCCTTCCTGTATACAAAAGACAAAAGGCCTGAGAAAGAAATTAGGGAAACATCACCCTTCAAAATTGCCACAAAAGATATAAAGTACCTCGATTTGACCCTAACCAAGGAAGTCAAAGACTTGTATGAAAAAAATTTCAAGTCTCTGAAGAAAGAATTAGAAGAAGATGTTAGAAGATGGAAAGATCTCCTATGCTCATGGCTTGGCAGGGTTAACATAGTAAAAATGGCCATCTTACCAAAAGCAATCTGCATATTTAATGCAATTCCCATCAAATTACCTACACAATTGTTTACAGACCTTGAAAGAAACATTCTCAACTTTGTATGGAATAACAAGAAACTCAGAATTGCTAAAACAATCCTCTACAACAAAATATCTTCTGGAGGTATCTCCATCGCTGATCTCAAGCTGTACTATAGAGCAACAGTAATAAAACCTGCATGGTACTGTCATAGAAACAGAATGGTGGATCGATGCAACCGAATAGAAGACCCAGGGATAAACCCACACACTTATGGAAACCTGATTTTTGACAAAGATGCCAAAACCATACAATGGAAAAAAGATAACATCTTCAACAAATGGTTCTGGTCTAATTGGATGTCTACCTGTAGAAAAATGCAAATATATCCATACTTATCACCCTGCACAAAACTAATGTCCAAGTAGATCAAAGACCTCAACATAAAATTAAATCGATTAGAAGCAAAAGTGGGAAACAGCCTTGAACTCATTGGTACAAGAGACAACTTCCTGAACAGAACACCAACAGGACATGCTCTAAGAGCAACAATCAATCAATGGGACCTCATGAAACTGAAAAGCTTCTGTAAAGAATGCTGGTGGAAATGTAAATTTGTACAACCACTCTGGAAATCAGTCTGGCACTTCCTCAGACAGCTAGGAATAGCACTTCCACAAGATCCAGCTATAGCACTCCTAGGCATATATCCAAAAGAGGCTCAAACACACAATAAGAACATTTGGTCAATCATGTTTGTAGCAGCTTTATTTGTAAAAGCCAGAAGCTGGAAACAACCCAGATGCTCCTCAACTGAGGAATGGATACAAAAATTGTGGTACATCTACACAATGGAATATTACTTAGCAAGAAAAAACAAGGATATCATGAAATTTGCAGGTAAATGGAGGAAACGGGAAAGGATCATTCTGAGTGAGCTATCCCAGAAGCAGAAAGACACACATGGTATATACTCACTCATGTAGACATATAAAATAGGATAAACCAACTAAAATCTGTACACCTAAAGAAACTAATCAAGGGGGAGGACTCTGGCTAAAATGCTCAGTCACCATCCAGAAAGGCAAAACAGATTGACATCAGAAGAAGAAAACAGGAAACAAGGTAGGAGCCTGTCACAGAGGGCCCCTAAAAGGCTCTGCCCTGAAGAATATCAAAGCAGATGCTGAGACTTATGGCCAACTGTTGGGTAGAGTGCATGGAATCTTAAGAAAGATGTGAAAAATAGTAAGACAGGGAGAGGACAAGAGCTCCACAAAGAGAGCAAGCACAGGGGTCTTTCCTGAGACTGATACTCCAACCAAGTACCATGCATGAAGAAAACCTAGAAACCCTGCACAGATGTAGCCCATAATAGTTCAGTGTCCAAGTGGGTTCCATAGTAATGGGAACAGGGACTGCCTCTGACATAAACAGATTGGCCTGCTCTTTGATCACCTCACCCTGACGGGGGAGCAGCCTTACCAGGCCACAGAGGAAGACAATGCAGCCACTCCTGATGACAGCTGATAGACTAGGATCAGAAGGAAGGAAAGGAAGACCTCCCCTATCAGTGGACTTGGGGAGGGTCATGGGTGAAGAAGTGGGAGGGCGGGGAAACTGGGCAGGGGAGGAGGGAGAGAGGTACTGGAGGGCTACAAAGTGAGTAAACTATGATTAATAAAAATAAAAATAAATAAAAAGATAAAACTTTGCTCCGTATAGTTTTCTAGTTTGGCATATATGTTCTCTTAGAATCTGCATGACATCTTTCCAGGCCCTTCTGGTTTTCATGGTTTTTGTTGAGAAATCTGATGTTTTTCTTATAGTTCTATCTTTTTATGTTACTTGGCCTTTTTCCTTTCCTGCTTTTAATATTTTTTCTTTGTTCTGTAGATTTAGTTTTTTGAGTTTTATGTGATGTGAGGAGATTCTTTTCTGCTCTAGTCTGTCTGTTGGTATGTGAGCCTCTTGTATGTTTAAAGAGAGATTTCTTTTTTAAATTGGGAACATTTTATTCTATGGTTTTCTTGAAAATATTTTCTGGACCTTCAAGCATAGAATTGTCTATTCCTCTTATGCTTAGATTTCATCTTTTCATGATACCCTTGATTTCTCAGAAGTTTTGTATTTGGGACTTTTCTGATTTTATTTTTTCTTTGAGATATGCATCAATTTCTGCAATTGTATTTTCAGCTCCTGAGAATCTTTTTTCCATCTTTTGTATTCTTTGATGATGTTTATCTTTGTGGTTCCTGGTGTTTTCTCTAAGTTCTCCAGCTCCAAGCTTTTCTCTGTTTGTGTTTTCCTTATTGATTCTAATTATGTTTTCATGTCTTGAACTATTTCCTTCATCTGTTTGAATGTGGATTCCTGTCTTTCCATGATGGCCTTTGTTTGTTTGTTTCCTCTTTATGTGCCTCCATTTGTGTTTCTAATACTTTGACAGTTTTGTTCATTTTTTTTCTTTATGTGCCTCTAATAACTGGATAAGCGTATATTTGAGATAATTTCCCTGTGTTTCCAATGAGTTAAAATATCCATTGATCTTGGGGTTTGCTGGTGAAGGCATGATGTCCTGATTTTTGTTGTTTGTGTTCTTAAGCCTGACTACAGCCATCTGATGATCAGTAGCCTTTGCTCTTTGTTCCTGGAGCCTGTTCTGCCAACTGGATTCATCTGCCTCTGGATTCTGGCATATTCTTCAGGAAGATCAGAAATGTTTACTGCTTTGAAAGTGGGTCTTGGTGTTTTAACTGTATCTAAGGGAGGTAGGTTGCAGACACAGTGTGCAAGGGCAGGAGGGTTCATGTAGGTGTGCCTGCATGTAATGGTCGCCCAGGCAAGGGCACTTTGTTGTAGAATGGTTTGTGATGGTGCAGGGCACATGTGCCTGTGCCCTGAATGGCTATGTGGCCCGCAGTTCTGTCTAGGTATTGTTTTCTAAGTGGTCATATCTGCTTAACTTCACATTGTAGTTCCTGGAATTGTTTGCCTGTACTCCACTGGGAGACCCACAGAAAAGGGGCTTCAATGTTGATAATGCTGTCACAGAGATCCCTATGTTGTTCATAGAAGGGGTGCAGGTAGGGGGATCTGATGTCTGGTTGCTAATGTAAAAGGAGCCCAGATCTGGGGCTCTTCATGCACATTCTAGCAGAAGCACACACTGACAGGTGTGTGTGGAAATCACTGAAGGCCAGTGCGTACTCTCTTGCAGACTGGTGTGGGAAGCAAAGAGGGCCCACAGTTTTCTACTCTCAGATTTGTGTTCCCTGTTTTGCCTTTAAGAGTAAGGAGACACCCTGTACTTGGGGTTATGCACTCCCAGTTGGAATGTCCAGTCTATTGTTTGCCACTTTCAGAATCCAGAGACATCCAAGGGAGTTCTGGATTCAGTCTGTCCCAGTTCAGAGGTTGTCCCCTGTAGCCCAGGAAACCTCAAAGTTGATGCTCTGTTTCAGCTGCCTATTCACTCACCAGGTTGTGAGTTTTGGATCTTCTTCTCTTCAGAAATACTGCTCATTGGTTCCTGCCATCTTGATGCCCCATCATATGAGCTTTTGAATTAAGACCTAATGATTGTTTGGAATTCCTCAGTGTCTGCTGTTATGTCCACCTTTTCCTTTCTGATTTTTTTGTATTTTGATTTGCATAGTGTCTTTCTGCCTTTTAGTTAGATTGGCAAAGATCATTGTCAGTGAGGTAACCCAGAAACAGAAAGACACACATAGTACATATTAACAGGCAGATATTAACCATATAATATGGGTTATAAATGCTAAAATCTACAGACCTAAAGAAGCTAAAGAACTAAAGAGGACCCTAGTGAAGATGCTTAAAACTAATTCAGAATGGAAAACAGAATAGATATCAGAAGTAGCAAAAGAGAGGAAACAGGATGGGAGCCTACTATAGAAAGTTCTCTGAAAGGCTCTACCCAAAGGGGATTGAAGCACATTCTGAGACTCACACCCAAACTTTGGGCAGAGTCCAGGGAGTCTCATGGAAGAAGGTGGTGGGCATAGAAGGACATGGTGGGGATATGATTCCCACAAGGAGACCCACAAATCTAAAAATTCTTAGTATCAGAGGATCCTTCAGAGATTGATGCACCAACCAAAGACAATGCATAGAGAGGACCTAGACCTCCTGCTCAGATGTAGCAACTTGACAGCTCAGTCTCCAAATGGATCTCTGAGCAAGGGGAATCAGAGCTGTCACTGTCATGAACTTGATTGCCGGCTCTTTGATCACTTGCCTCAGGGGATATGGCCTTACCATGCCACAGAGGAAGAGGATCCAGGTAGTCCTGCTGAGACATACAAACTATGGGCAGATGGCAAACAAGAATGCCCCTTTTCAGGTGGTGGTTCCAGGATAGCGACTGTGAGAGCTGTGTAAGAAGGAGGGAGGGTATGAGTGAGAAGAGTTAAGGGAGGGAACTGCAATGGGGTATATAATAATTAACTTGTGAAAAAAATTTAAAAAGAATAAAAGAAACTCCTAAGAACATTTACTGTGAGCAGAATGTTTATTTGATCATATGAACATCTGAGATATATTCTTACTTGTAAAGGCATATTATCAACAACGGATTCAATTGTAGTTTTTAAAGATTGATAAAAATTCAGAGATTCAGCTAAAAAAACACC
This sequence comes from Pachyuromys duprasi, assembly GCA_028658305.1. Lineage (NCBI taxonomy): Eukaryota > Metazoa > Chordata > Mammalia > Rodentia > Muridae > Pachyuromys > Pachyuromys duprasi. Next base: position 729 of record JAQQSO010004670.1, on the reverse strand, counting down.
TTGATTTTCTCCTCATGAATATGCCTCTTTTATATTACTTAAACTAGATATAGAAATGGAAATAACTGCAAGTATTCTCTACTTCCAATATGTTATGTAGAACTTGTTCTATTGGATTCTAATGAAGTGAACTATTCTGTGAGATGGGTAAACTCTTAAAATACATGTAAGGAAAACAAAAACATGTTAGATATATTAGGAGTTCTAATAAAGAGTAAGAAAATATAACTAAAGAAATTATTTGATTTCAAAATGAAATGTATACATATAATGATTTCTACCTGCCAGAAAGAAATACTGTTGTAATACTGGATTTTTAACAGATTAGAGAACAGGTTTTCTTTTCTTTTGATTTTGTGAGGCAATGTGGGGTTAACTTAGTTCTTTCTGCTCATGCTGGGGATGTCGAGATGTCACTCTGGTATCTTGTTTCAAAGTTGCTACACTTCTCAGGGTAGGTGACAGCTAGATGAAGTAATTATTAATAAGAGCTGTGAAAGTGTAGATATTTTAAAGAAGAAATCTTACTCAGTGACATTAAATGATCTCCCATGAGCTCTTCATCTTCTGTCACAATTTCAAATACTGAATACAAATTATGTTGAACAATAAGGGAATCTCTTGAAGGTGGAATCAAAAGATCTTCAAAATCTACTGTTTCTTGCTATGACATCTCAATAAGATTTTCACAACACTGATTTCTGGTTTATTTTAAATATATATATATAT
>JAQQSO010004669.1:0-12600 GCA_028658305.1 Pachyuromys duprasi | reverse complement strand
GAAAAGGAAATTAGGGAAACAACACCCTTCACAATAGCCACTAATAACATAAAGTACCTTGGGGTGACTCTAACCAAGCAAGTGAAAGACCTATATGAAAAAAATTTCAAATCTCTGAAGAAAGAAATTGAAGAAGATATTAGAAGGTGGAAAGACCTCCCGTGCTCATGGATTGGTAGGATTAACATAGTGAAAATGAATTAACTTTTTAAAAAGTATATTTTTCTTTTAGATTTAGGAGACATCACATTTCTGAGTTAAGTATAAAAGCGAAGTAACATTAGAAATTATTAGTAGGAAATATTTCTAGTAGGATATACTACTAAATACTTTTTAGTTTTAGGATTTTTAAAAAAAAATAATATTCAAGTTGCTTGTTAACAGTTTTGATAGTGTTCATGGATCTAAAGTTTTATCTTCTGCACATGCACTACAAATTCAGAAAACATTACATTTATATAACTGAATTGAATTGAAATGCATTCTTAATTTAATAGAAACTTAATTTGGGGGGGCTGGTTATGTGGCTTCATTGGTAGAGTGCTCATCTAGCATGTGCTACACAGTGTCCTGAGTCTAATCCTCAGCACCAAATGAGTTGGGCGTGTGACACATGCTTGTGATTTTAGTTTTCCAGAGACAGAACAAGTGGATTAGATTCTCAAGGTATCCTCATTATATGAGTTTGATATTAGCTTGAAAGACATGAGATCCTGTCTTTATTCCATTTTATTCTACACTGCAGTAGCATATTTGAATTCGTTTACAATAGGATAACTCATTTTAAAAGCAATACTTTTAAGAAATGTAATACTGCCATTTCTTATGTAGGTGAAAATGTAGTCATATGAGTGATGTGTGTGTCTGTGGGTTAAACAAAAACTTAGGCAAACATGAAGAGCATTGTTAGTACCTTTAAAAGACAAACAAAAAATTTCCCCCTTTTTCTTGTTTTTAAGATGCTTCAAGCCATAGGAATGGGAAAAGCAAATGGTCCTTCCTGTTCAGTTTGACAGACCTGAAATCAATCAAGCAAAGCAAAGAAGGGATGGGCTGGTCGTATTTGGTATTCTGTCTTAAGGATGATGTCGTCCTCCCTGCTCTGCACTTTCATCAAGGAGATAGCAAAATGCTGATTGAGTCTCTTGAAAAATATGTGGTATTGTGTGAGTAAGTACCAAATTATTTTCTACTTATTGAAACAGGACTGTTTTATTAATCCCAGGGCAAACTATTTGTACTTGTCATTGAGCATCAGTGACCTGAGTGCATACAAAGGTATCAGCAACTTAATTTTGTGCTGCTTTTTTTGGATAAGTGATTGAATAATATTTTAGTATTTTAAACCTAAAATTTTAATCAAATATTTAGCTTTTTATATTTTAAAATATATTACATTTACTTACTGTTGTGCATGTATGCATATATGGATGAATGCATGGCATGACATTCATGTGAAGGTCATTGGTTCTCTCCTTCTACATGTGAGTCTCTGGGATTGAACTCAGGTTGTCTAGGTTGGTGGCAGGAGCCTTTAAACTGCTGCCCCAATGTATATGTTTTTAAGGGAAAATTAGCCCATTATTTTTATGTTAATTTAATGACGATCCCTCAGTAATTATGAATTATATTTTCTTAATTTACCTTTTATTAAGCATTTTCTTTTAAACTTACAGTTTTATATTTAAGAGTGGAACTTTAAGTCAAGTAATTCTGCATCCTTTTATAAAATTGTAAGTTAGAAAAAAGGGCCCTGTTACTTTGCAAACGTCCTCTCATTTATTCACGTGTCTGTATCTGAGCACACAGTCCCTTTCTTGCTCTTATTCTCAACAAATACTTTTTTGGATGTTACTTAGAAAAGACTGTACTGATCACTTGATACTCCATTGTGAATAAAGCAGGCTTGTTTCTGGACTTCTGAGATCGGATGTCCTGAAGAACCCGTGACAAGTAAATGACAAAACTAAAGAGCCAAGATAAAGAAAAGGAAGTATGAGGTTGGGTACAGTGGGAGCTCCCAGGAGCTGGGGGAGATGAAGGCTTGGTGAACAAGGAAGATTATTTCGAATAGGCAGCTCGCAGTTAAAACTGAGGAATGGTTGAACCATTAACATGAAAGGACAGAGAAATTTGTCAACAGAGAAAGTAGAAAGTGGTTTTGATGGAGAGAAGAGTAGAAATGTGCTACAGTGTCAGAGCTGATCAGTATTACAGGCCTGTGAAGTTTGGTGCAGGGAGAGGGCCTGAGTTACAGACAAGCCGAAGTGAATAAATGCTGCAGCAAGGACTGTGTAGCCATGTTAGCAAGTTGTTCAGTTATCCAGGAGTCAAGGTAGCCTGCACCAGGAGACTGTCAGCTAAGATAGAGCTGTTGGACAGGCATTTATTATTGGGTTTTGTAGTCATCCCCTCTTTTACTCTGTACCAGTCGGGCAGACTTTGGAGATGTAGGCTTAGCTTGCTTTTGCTTTTTGAGACACACTTTTGCTCTGAAGCCTGGGTTGGCCTTGAACTTGGAGTCCTTCCTCAGCTTCCAGAGTTCTGGGATTATAGGTATGCACCACTGTGTCTGGCTCAGAAGTAGGTTTAGCGCTTTGTTTTAAATGTGCTAGACTAACTGTTCACCACTGAAGATTATACAGAAAAAGGGGTCTTAGGAAAAATATTTGAAAAAATGTAGGAATTTGAAGAAGGACTCCTTAGTGGAACACTTCTTTCTATGGACAGTGAAACTCTACTTTGTCATAGCTCTGTCTCTCCTGTCTCTCTCTCTGTGTATTTTGCTTTGTTTGAGACAGATTGGGAGAGGATGTGGAGAAAGGGAACTCTTCTCCATTGCTGGTGGGAATGTAACCTTGTACAACCACTTTGGAAATCAATCTGGCACCTTCTCAGAAATTTAGGAATAGTGCTTCCTCAAGATCCAGCTATACCACTCCTAGGCATATATCCAAAATATGTGCCAGTACACAACAAGGACATTTGCTCAGCCATGTTCATAGCAGCTTTATTCGTAATAGCCAGAATCTGGAAACAACCTAGATGCCCATCGATGCAAGAATGGATACAGAAATTGTGGTCCATTTACACAATGGAATACTCAGTATTTAAAAACAAGGTAATCATGAAATTTGCAGACAAATGGTGGGATCTAGAAAAGATGATCCTGAGTGAGAACCCAGAAGCAGAAACAAACACATGGTATATACTCACTTATATGTGGATATTAGTCTTATAATATAGGATAAGCATACTAAAATTTATACTCCTAAAGAAGCTAAACAAGAAGGACCCTAGGGAAGGTACTCAATCCTCATTCAGAAGGGCAAACAAGATAGACATTGGAAGCAGGAGAAGACAAGGAACAGGAGAGAAACCTACCACAGAGGGCCTGTGAAAGGCTCTACTGATCAGGATATCGAAGTAGATGCTGAGACTCAGAGTCAAACTTTTTTTTTTTTTTTTCAAGACAGGGGTTCTCTTTGTAGCCTTGCCTGTCCTGTGTTCATTTTCTAGAGTAGGCTGGCCTCAAACTTACAGAGATCTGCCTGCCTCGGCCAATCTGAGTGCTGGGACTACAAGTGTGCACCACCGCACCTGGCTCTGCTCTTCTTGTTGGTTGCTGTTAACTTATTTTTCTATTGTTGTGATAAAACGTCATGACCAGGACAGCTTATAGAATAAATAGTCCATTTGGGCTTATGATTATAGAATGTTTATAGGCCATACCAGCTGAGCTGTAGGGATGTTAGCAGGCACAGAAAGCCTGGGATTCACATCTTTAACCTCAAGCACCAGAGGATCCATTTGGAATGGTGTGAGGCTCTTGAACTCAAAAGCCTGTTTCTAGTGATAAGCTTCCTATAGCAAGGCTACACCTCCCAAACCTCCCCAAACAGCTCCATCAACTGGGACCAAGTGTTCAAACGTTAGAGCCTGTGGTGCATTTTCATTTCAGTCATCAGTTGCACTTGTTACATTTAATCATCTACCAATAGTATGGCCTTTTCTGATGGAGAAGACAGTTGTTAGAAGTGATTATTTCAAAATCTTGCTCTCTAACCTCAGCTGCTTCCCTTACACAATAGAGGGACAATTTGCTCTTTGTCTATGACTAGTCTGAAATATAAGTGAATATGAGGTCCTTCTGTATTTTGGGATAAAAACTTGTCCTCTATATGTTTCTTTTTGTTGTTGTTGTTACAAATTATGCTTAATTACATTATACTTCATGCCTCCCCAGAAATTACACACCAAATATATGTAGCAGAAAAAGATATTCCAGGCTGGGTATGGTGGTGCATGCCTGTAATCCCAGCACTTGGGAGGCAGAGGCAGGTGGATCTCTGTGAGTTCTAGGACAGCCAGGCTTACACACAGAGAAACCCTGTTTCAACCAAAAAACGGGGGCAGGGGAGTTGCAGGGGTTGTGGGGAGAGAAAGATTGTCCAAGTAGTTACCAGTATAAAAGTTTACAAATTTGATCAACTATTCCACATGCAGACTGTCTTTCCTAAAACAGTTAAACCTATGCAGTACTGTTACCCCCTAAACCTAAGCTTTGACTCCTGCAGGATTCCAAATTGCGTTACCTTGACAAATGACTTACCATCTCATCCTAACTGTATTAACCTCTTATGGGCTTCCATGTGGATAAGCAGAGAATGCCAGTGATCTTGGGACAGACATATATAAAAGCCAGAGAGATGCTAGGCCAGCTGTATATACTTTGCCATTTCAGTTTCCCTAACCAGCTTCTTGGTACTTACTAATTTTTAGATGTTTTTCTTATCCTAGATAACCAGTATTTCATGAATTGATATAAGTATTGCTTTAATTGATGTAGTATTTTCTTTATTACCATCATTTAAAGTGCTATAGTCATTTGAAGAAAAGAATGTAGTTATACTACATACAGACAGGAAGAAGAAATCACTTCATTACCTACATGTAACTGCAAAAACTTTTCTAGAACGAAAGAGTTAGGATGTGAAGGAGGCATTTTAATTCTGTTGGATTAATTTCTATTTTAGGCAGTTTTTCCCTCATTAATACATGAGTGTTCAAACAGTAAAATATTTTTCTACAAAAGTCAAAATGGTTGTATTATCATATTACATTAATCATTCACAAGATTTGTTCTTATATATAAAGTTTGTTATTGTGAATATTCTATCCCATTGATTTAAAACATTTTGTGTGTATAGGTGTTTTGTCTGTCTGTCTGTGTATCATGTGCATTCCTGTTGTCTGCAGAAGCTAGAAGAGGACGTCAGATCTCCTGTAATGGAGTTTCAGACTGTTGCTAGATGGAGTGTGGGTTCTGGGAATCCAACCCAAGCCCTCTAGAAGAGCAGCCAGTGCTCTTAGAGATGAGCTGTCTGTCTTTCCAGACTCTACATCAACTTTTTTCTTTAAAGTCACAGTCTTGGTTGATGTTGATTGCAGTGCTATTTTTATGTATTTCATCCGTGTTATGTATTTATTGGAGAATCTCAGTAACTATATAAAATAGCTACTGGGTCATCTTCATGCCCAACCACTGTTCAACTTTTATAGTGTCTTGAGTCTGTTGGCTCATGCCTGAGCAGAGAAGTACCTCAGAATTCTTAGGTGATATACTTAATATTGTAATTTTTTTCCTTCTTAAACTTTTCTTAAGCAGTAGTAGAATTGCTGGTGCTAACATCATTTAAAGCTCATTTTACTGTTGCTTTGAATTTTCAAGTCTTGAATAATGTTAGCCTGTGAGATCAGCTCCCAGAATACATACTTTGAGATTAAATCCATGTGATAACTTGGCAGTTATAAACATGTTCTAGAAACCAGTCCTTTTCCAGTGAAGTTGCACAGTGGTACTCTGTCCCTTGTTTAGTGTACTTTTTAATGCTTTGACAACCTTCTTCAGAGTAGTTGAGCCTCAAATTTCTTCATAATTTCCCCAAGGAAGTACCTGCAATACCCATCAGGAAGTTGCCATGTGAAAAAATGAAATATTAAGGAACGATTCTGTGGTTGCTTGATGTGATACAGTTCCTTCTTTTCCTGTGAAGAGGCAGCCACCGTGAAGCTGTGGAGCTGTAGAGTTGGCTGAGTTCCAGTAGCTGAGGATTGTACATTTCGTCCCTTTTCTACTGGACAGGCAGTGCTTTTGCTTTCATTTTTAGTTTAGATTTTAAGTATCTTGATAGTATTTAGTGTTAGAAACAAAATAACCCCCGCACCAGCAAATGCTGTGCTAGAAGAGACAGTCCCTGCGGACCTGCTTTTCCGGTGCACATTTGAAAAGCTGGCCTGTGGTAGACATGACTTGGTACAAGAGAATCTGGACTCTGCATTTTGATCACCCGCACTAATTTTATAGAAGAAACAAACTGAATGAATATTGTCGTGTTCCCTGCCTCCCCTGTGTCAAATGATTGGCCCACAGCTTTTCTTTTTTAAGCCAGGAAGCTTATTAGCTTCTATTGTCTTCACCATTTCAGTGTTGTTTGCAACCATGTAAGGAAAAGATTCTGTTTTGGATTTCATATCTTCTTTAGCATTACTGCGTTATCCTGTTATGTTAGAACCAAGATGAGATAACTGTTATTAAAGATCTTATCTCAAACATTTGTAATAACTCGAGGTATATTGCAGCAGAAAACATCTAGTTTTTATTTTAAGCATAGAACATTTATAGATTTATGACAACTGATACTTTAGGTCATAAAACACTAGAAAAAAAGACTGGTTAGTTTGTCTGATTCTGTGGAATTAGAAGTCTGCTTGGAAAGCACACTATTTATTCTGTGCTTACTAAGCATGAAAAGAGACCTGTTCCTAGAGCTTTAATAAGAAAACTAAAAATGTGTGGTTACTGAAAGTTTATCTATATCTATGTGTATCTGTCTATGTATAAAATCATATTAAATACTTTTGTACGTGTGCATTTATAATTATGGTTAGCATCACTATCAAAGAACCTAATATCTTATATTTTTTAAACCTTTTGCATTGTAGTACTAACAAGGTATTTGGAAAGTTTGGAAACGATTTCAAAACACGTTTCTTATTTTGTACATAATTACTTATTTGAATCCTGCAGTTGTTTGGTTTCATTCATTTTTATAATAAAGACATATACATTGTAGGCTTTTCTATTGTAAATTTTATTCAAGAATTCAGTTTCATTGAACCATAAATATCTTGGCTAGAATAAAAACATAAAAATATATGTTACATTTTAAGATTTAAAAATCAGTGGTTAGGAGAACTTGATATTCTTGCAAAGGACCCAGCTTCAGTTCCCAGAACCCACACATGGCTGCTTACAACCACCTCTGACTCCAGTGTTAGAGGATCTGAGGCCCTCCTCAGGCTACTTGGCACCAGGCACACATTAAGTCCCACATACTTATGTGTAAGCAAAAGACACATGCACACATAAACAATAAAAATAAGTTAAAAAAAAAGCCAGACAGTGGTGCACACCTTTAATCCCAGCATTTGGGAGGTAAAGCAGGTGGATCTCTTGAGTTTCAGGTCAGCCTGGTCTATAGAAAAGATTAAATATTTTATGTTTCACAAAGTTCTCAAGCTTATTTACAGTACTAAGTAGTTGCTAATAAGAAATTAAACCTCTAGAACTAGAGTTTGCTTTTTGGTTTGGAAAAGTTTGCACAGAAGATAATTGAGGTATTTTGGTAGTATTTTCTAAAACTCTGCTTTTAATTGCAGGTCATCACAAGATAATAGAACACTTCTTGTCAATTGTCAGAATAAGAGTCTTTCACAGTCTTTCGAAAATCTTCTCGATGAACCAGCATATGGCTTAATACAAGTATGTTTTTGCAGTCTTTACATGGACCCCTTATTTATATATCGGTTTGATTCTGTCATTTGTATTTCTCATCCCCTGACCTTCTCAGAGCCCACAGAATGAGCAGGCATGTGTGATCTTTATGGCACTGTGTTGTGTAATCTTACAGAGTAATAATTAGGATTAAGCCAGGTCTTTCCTTTATCATAGTGCTGATGTAGGGCAGCATATTTTAATTATGCTTTTCATTTATAGGAAGGATCACAGAGTAAGTGATTTTAAACTAATGGTTAGTTTAGAAAAAAAAGTAATCTGAATTTTTGTTTCACTTCTCTGTAGATTGTGTGGGTATTAGGATGTATCTGATTCTTTGAAGCATGAATAGGGTTGTCTTGCTGTCTTCTTTCCTTTAACCCCTCAGCCCATGCTAGACCACTTATTATGTTTCTGGCACTTCTCTTAAAGATTAACAATATAAAATGGAGACTTCAAAAGGAGTAGGACAAGAAGGTTAAAATAAAAAGTTCCTCTGAGAGTAATTATTTAATAAGTAGCTGTTTTTAGTAAGTGTAAATTAGCAGGCATTTTGGCTTTAGAAATAATCCTAGGACTAGACATAGAAAAGACTTTGCTGTTTTCAGGACAGCGCTGCTCTAGAAGAAATGGTTTTTATTATTTATTTGTTTGAGTGTTATTTTGTTTGTTTTGTTTTTCAAGACAGGGTTTTACTGTGTAACCATGGCTGTTCTGTAACTCACTCTGTACACCAGCCTGAGCTCATACTCACAGAGACCTGCTTCTTCCTCCTGAGTGCTAAGATTAAAGGTGTATGCCATCACCGCCTGAAATGTTTTTCGACATGAGCAGTTAATATAATTTGATTAAAATGTCAGCTCTTATCTAAGTTGAGCTTTTAAATTCATCAAAAATTTTGTGTTAGTGTGGTAGTGCACACTTCAAGAAATACATATCTGTATATTTTTTTTGTGAAGGCAGGACTGCTAGACAGAAGAAAGCTGTTGTGGGCCATTCACCACTGGAAAGTAAGCACTGTGTACATTTCTGTATGCAGATTGAATGAAGCCTGCAAAGCATTTGTTGATCTGCAGTTCAATCAGTAGCATTAATTTGTCATTTATATGCTATTTTAACTAAATGGTTTAAATTTAAATTTTTCTTTCTAGATAAAAAAAAAACCCTAAGATAATCATAGAATACTGTTTTAGCTCTGATTTCCCTCCTTTTAAAAGCTTTGCTTTTTTTGCCACTCATGGGATAATTTTATTTTAATTAATATTACTATTTTTTCTACTGCATAGAAAATTAAAAAGGATCCATATACAGCAACCATGGTAGGATTTTCCAAAGTTACAAACTACATTTTTGATAGTTTGAGAGGCAGCGATCCCGCTACACATCAGCGACCACCTTCGGAAATGGCGGACTTTCTCAGTGATGCTATTCCAGGTCTGAAGATAAACCAGCAAGAAGAACCAGGATTTGAAGTCATCACGAGAGTGAGTAGAGGTTTAAAGTAATCTAGTTAACATTATAATAGAATGCATAGTGACTATGACAGAAAACGAAACTCAATTTTCATAACTAATTATCTGTAACCCATTTATAATGGCTTGATTTGTTCTTGTATACTGTCTCTTCATTGATGTTACATCTCCTGTGAGTACTTTTTGGTAATAATGGAGAAGTTGTTTTGTGGAGTGCAGAAAAGTAAAAGGAATGCTGAGTTTGTCTGTTGTTTGTAATTTGCCTATTTCTGTGCAGGTGCCAGCTCGGCATGACTTAGTTATAAGTCTTTATTAAGATAGATGGGTTTGGGCCTTGAATTAAAACAAGGTTTTTGAGTTTGCTGCAATTGTGTGGGTATTAGGCTTGCTCATAATTATAAAATTGTAAATTTCTAAGTTGTGTAACTTAATTAAAAGCTTTATCTTTAAATAGTATTTTTAAATTACCAGCATGTATTAATTGAATAAGAATAGTTGAACTTGCAAAGTGGAACTAATGAATCATGAATCAATTTTGAGAATTGCAAACTTCAGTTTAGAAGAAAAGCTAATTTTAGAGTGTGATTAGTGGAATAATTATATGTTCTATCTCTTTTTAATAACACCATTTGATTTGAGGGTTTTGTAGAATTGATGTGGAGTGGTTTTTACTTCTTTAATTGAAAATCTAATGGCAGAACCTTTTTAATGACAAATACTTTTAGTCCATGCAATCTCCGAATTTGTATCCCTGGTTATTTATGTTCCATAGGTGGGGCAATGTCTGTAATATTGGCTAATAAAGCTCATTAACTTAAAACTGGAAAATAAGGATACCTAGGAGACTTAGAGCTCATGCCTGAGAAATGGTGTCTCAGGAATTTTTATACACACCTGACTTCATCTACTGGTGTGCGAGAAGCACTGTCATTTCTTTCCTGTTCTAGATTGATTTGGGAGAGCGACCTGCTGTTCAGAGAAGGGAGCCAGTGTCACTGGAAGAGTGGAGCAAGAACGTTGACTCAGAAGGCAGACTCTTGAACGTAGAGGGCATGAAGCACATGATCTTCAGAGGGGTACTGCCACCCTGCTGCTGACTGTCAGGGTTTTGTTGGTTTGTTCTTGATTTCTTTTGAAGGAAAAATTGTTTCTCATTTCTTTGATGAATGATGTATTAAATTAAAGTTTCTGTATTGAGTGGAAGAGTGAGGTGGTTACAGTGCTCCTGGGTGCTGTTCATAAGTCTGGGAGAAGAGAGTTGTTCTTACTTTGACCGTGAGTTACGTGAAAAGTCTTAAAGGAACAGCGTTTTTCTTACCCAGTAAGGTTGGCTTACTCATCAGCACCACTGACCACTGTACTGTCTGCTGTACTCTTTTCTTTGGCAGTCGGTCAGCTCCTTACATCATCAGATCTAGATATAAGAACAAGATAGTATTCATTAAATTGAATTATTTTGGGGTATAAAGCTTAAGTATTAAGTTTCCCATTCATTTATATTCAAATTTTGTGAACTTTGGGTATTCTTTTTTCTTTTTAAACTAATGTGATTAATACGAATACTTTCTTCAGGGTCTTAGTCATTCATTAAGAAAACAAGCGTGGAAATTTCTTCTGGGTTATTTTCCTTGGGATAGTACCAAAGAAGAACGGACTCAATTACAAAAACAAAAAACGTAAGTAAATGATGCTTTTGTATGTTTATCAGAGAAATTCAAGTAACCCATCCATACAAATTAAGTTTTTATGTGAAGTAGAACAATTAGATTTCATTGTTTCAATTTAAAAATTAGAAGCAATGTAATTATTTCAAACCAGAGTCACTTCTTTTTTTTAGAAGGATCCTATTATAGCTATGCTTGTGAATATGTAAAAACATGGTAGAATGTCCCAGTTTCAGATACACAATAAATTATGTCATTCATCTCTCTTGGTCTCTATAGTTTAATTATGAAATTATAAAATTGGGTTATATGTATATATTTGTTGTTTATATTACCTTTAAGTTATTTTCATGGTGCTCATACAGTGAACACATTTCAGAACAAAGAGTCTTGTATTTCTTATTCTAACAGAGAAAGACAGCTAACTTTCCAGATGTTCTTTTATCCAATTTTCAGTCTAACCGTGGATTTGAGACTGTCCTCAACCATTATGTACATATCCAGAGTTTTTGCCAATCTCAGCCTTACATCTTTTTATGGTAACAAGATTTTCAGTAAAAATTGTAGGAAAACAACTTTTAAAGTTGGGGTTAAAAAGTTATTTGAATTCTTGTTTATAATTATTCAAAAGATTTAGTGGCTAAAATATCTAATAAGTGGAATAAATTTAGAAATCATTTAAAGAATTGAAGTGTTTTAAAGTATACTTAAAATGCTAGCAGCCAATCAGTTTTCCTGTTTTCACATATGTTGAACTAACATTTCAATTCATATGTATAAACTTCACATGCCACGAACATGACAAATACTCTGATACAGTGTCTATAGAAAACTCAAGTAAGCAGTGTTACAAACTGGTGTTCCTGGTGTTCATTGTCTCCTACAGTGATGAGTACTTCAGGATGAAACTGCAGTGGAAGTCTGTCAGCGAAGAGCAAGAGAAGAGGAACTCAAGGTTGAGAGATTATAGAAGTCTGATTGGTACGTTTCCATAGTAACTTTGGAAATGAAAGATTAGATAAGATTAAAGGAGCAACATGCATGGTAGGATAATGAGGCTCAAAAGAAATCTGAATTGGGAAATACATGTGCACTTATGTTCTTAGTCTAGCAGGCCTTTAAAGTCAGCCTTTGCTTGTTTAAGTACTGGTATACTTTCATTACAAAATATGAATTAAGATAAGATTACTTGCTTATTTTAAAAGACTTACCATTTTTGTATTCCTTATGAAAGTGATGTTGTGTTTACTACTGAAAAATTAGAAACTAGAAGAAAATAAAAAGTTTGTTTTTGCTACCTGGAGGAAATTATGGTTAATGCTTTGGTTTCTATGGCTTTAACACACACACACTCACACATAATCTCTCCATGGAGCATGCTTTGTAGAGTAGAGTGACCTTGACCTTAGATTCTCCTGCCTCTGCCTCCCGAGTGCTGGTGTGTACCCCCAAGTTGAGCTCCATATATTTTTTTTAATTGGGTGATTTTAAATGGAAAAATTTCAAATTTGAAATAGAATATTTACTAGGGAATAACTGCTCTCTTGATACAGTTATATCACTAAGACCATTAGACTTAGTTCTGGAATACCTGGCTCCTGTGGTAAAAACCAAGTCTTAAGTTTTT
>JAQQSO010004668.1:0-12601 GCA_028658305.1 Pachyuromys duprasi | reverse complement strand
CCTATCCTATAGGTCTATATAAGTGAGTATATACCATATGTTTCTTTCTGCTTTTGGGATACCTCACTCAGGATGATAGTTTCCAGGTCCCACCATTTGCCTGCGAATTTCATGATTTCCTCCTTTTTAATTGCTGAGTAGTATTCCATTGTGTAAAAGTACCACAATTTCTGTATCCATTCCTCAACTGAGGGACATCCAATTTGCCTTTTTAATGAGGATTGAGCAACTTCCCTGGGGTCCTCCTTCTTGCTTAGCTTCTTTAGGAATACAGATTTTCGTATGTTTATCCTATATTTTATGTCTAGTATTCACTTATAAGTGAGTATATACCATGTGTGTCTTTCTGCTTCTGGGATACCTCACTCAGGATAATCTTTTCTAGTTCCCACCATTTGCCTGCAAATTTCATGATTTCCTTGTTTTTAATTTCTGAGTAGTAGTCCATTTTGTAAATTACAACAATTTCTGTATCCATTCCTCAATTAAGGGATATCTGGGTTGTTTCCCAAGTATGGCTTTTATGAATAATGTTGCTATGAACATAGTTGAGCAAATGCTCTTGAGCATTTTGGATATATGCCTAGGAGTGGTATAGCTGGATCTTGAGGTAGCACTATTCTTAATTTTCTGAGAAAGCACCAGCTTGATTTCTAAAGTGGTTGTATAAGTTTACATTCACACCAGCAATGGAGGAGGGTTCTCCTTTCTCCACATTCTCTCCAGCATATATTGTCACTTGAATTTTTGATCTTAGCCATTCTGATGGGTATAAGGTGAAATCTCAGAGTTGTTTTGATTTGCATTTCCCTGATGATGTTTTAATGCTAATAAATGACAAGCAATAAAAATTTATGAGAAATGAAACAATGATAGTTATTATACATTTTCAGAACTAAGAAGGTTCTTAATGAATCTCATGTCTTTATTAGCATAGATTAGGTTTCTCATGGAACACACATAATCCTGGAGGAACGACAGACAACATTGCATGCTTATTGGTTTTCTTAGTAATTAAATAATATTGAACTAATTAAGAGATTTTCACATGTTCTGCTATACTCAAAGATTTTTATATAGCTCAAACATCATCATAGAGGCTTCCTCAATCACATTATTGAAACAGATGCAGAGACTCACAGCCAGACAAGCTGAGGGAGTCCTAAATTGGAGATCTCTTTTGGGTCCCACACATTGGAGCTTAGGGAACTATGCAGAAATGAGGGAGGAAGAAGTGTAAGAGCAAGAAGAGTAAAGCATACCATGAAGCCATTGCTCATAGACTCAAATAAGCAGGGTTCACAGGGGCTCACAGAGACTAACAGGCAATCACATGGCTTGCTTGGTCTGTGGTAGGTTCTCTGAATACATGCTGGGTTTGTTAGTTTGTTCTTGTGGGGCTCCTAACAGTATGGGTAGGGCTGGCTCTGACAGTTTTGCTTGCTCTTGGGACCCTTTCCTTCTACTGGGTTGCCTTGTCTAGCCCTGATAAGAGGGTTGTTTTACCTTGTTATGCCTTATTTGTTTAATATCCGTGGGGGCCTGCTCTTTTATGAAGAGAAACAGAGGAGTGTAGAGGAAGAGGGGAAGTGCAGGGGCAGGGGAATTGCAGTTGGGAGTGTACTGTATGAGAAAAGAATAAGTAAATAAATGAATTAATTAAAAATAAACAGGGCTGGAGAGATGGCTCAGAGGTTAAGAGCACTGGCTGCTCTTCCAGAGGTCATGAGTTCAATTCCCAGCAACCACATGGTGGCTCACAACCATCTAAAATGAAATTTGGTGCCCTCTTCTGTCATGCAGGTGTGCATACAAAACACACATTGTATACATAATAAATAAATCTTAAAAAAATAAACAAATACTACTTTCTCCTATTTGTAAATTAGAGACAAATGACTAATCATATTTACCTTATGAAAAGTGAAACAAATTATATAGAGAGAGCATATAAAGGCACTGTGTAACATATCATAAGTGATATTAAACTATTTATAATTGTAATAGCAATTAATGAAAAGAAAGGCCATGAATTTCAAAGAGAGTAAGGAGTAATGTATGGGAGGGTTTCAAGAAAGTAAAGTAAAGGAACAAATGCTCATATAATTATAACTATATATTCTCAAGAATAAAAGAAAAGATGTACAAAAACATTACTATTAGATCTTCCAAAAATACATACAAATACATATATAAAATTAGTTTCCCAGGACACCTCAGGAAATCAAATAAAAACACCACTTTCCTTCAAATTTTTGTTCAATGGTGCTTCCACAGACACCTACCCCGCAAACAACAAGTTATATTCATTGCTCTTAGTTACTTGCCAGACTTTTGTTGTAAGATGCTCTAATACCCAGAACATGAATCTAATGTTTGATACTGATAACTGTCTCAGAAACCCAAGGCTGCCTGAGCCATAATCCCTAAAAAAGTTAAATGGACACAATAAACTATCATCAATGTTCTTATTTTCTGATTCATAGATTACTGTATCTCTCAGTGCATATCGGAGAAAGTTTTTGAAGTTGGTGGTGATTAATACACAAGGCCACAACTGTCCATTATGTAGAAAACAAAAGACTCTGGCATTCCCAGCTCTAAAATTAACATACATGCTGTAGCCCTCTCTTCAAAGCCTAGAGGTTATCATAGAAGAGACGATGAAAATACCATGGCAGCCAGAGGTCCTTGATATTTTCAGTGAAACATTAATTCAGGAAATAACAGGGACATTGCACATACTGAATAATTGCAGAGGAGACTGCATACATGAGACCTGCACAAAACCAGGCCAGCCAGATTCCAAGTGTGGGTCATGGAGAAGCTCAGAAAGTTCCACCCTTTGCTGAGGAGCTACTGACAGACAGCTGCTGGGGAAGGAAGTGTGGGTATTTTGAGGTTAGCAGCTCTTGAGAAGTTACACACCTGCACACAGAGATAATAATAAGTACATTCAGTAGATGGAGAGAGAAAACAGATGAACTTAAGAGAGAATGTTAAGGAAGGAATAAGAAAAGATCAGGAAGTGACTTGATCAAAATACCTTACATTCATGAACGAAATTTGTAAAAATTTTTTAAAAAATGACAGAACCAAGAAGGATTCCTTCTAAGAACACGCGTGGCTTTACTCAACTTCTTTGTGTTATTCTTTCTAAAGTAGTAAGATGTCATAGCATTGCAAATAGATCATTTTTACTGTGGTAAATTCTTCTTAAATTGTCAAATGGCATATATTTATAAGTGGATGATTACAAGATTATTTGTGAACTTTTCCATTTGTCCCATGAAGGACTTTTCAACCTTGGCATCACTCATATTTTTGGGCCAGAAATTTTGTTGTAGAAGGTCGTGTAATGCATTACAAGATGCTCAGCAGCAACCCTGACCTCAATATACTGAATGATAGTGCTCACAGCAGAGATGACAATCAAAATGTCTCTGGATATTGCACAGTGTCACCTCAAGGGCAAATCTTCCTCTGTTCCCATTAATACCACTGCTGTAGTGATTAAGCTCTTAAGAAAACGTACTAACTTGTACAGGGAAAAGCCAAATATCAATGGATATTTCACTCACAGGAAAAAGAAAAGGTACTCTGCAGTTGAAGAAACAGTATTGCAGTTCATTTTTCCAAGCTTCTATAATCTAAACTTTTAATTCTTCAAATAGCCATAAAATGAGGTTTGTTAAAGAAAGATGTGAAGTTATAAATGATTTTCAATAGGCAATCTGTGAACTATAAGGCACACATTAGAGCTAAACTCAAAGTGGTAACGATTTGTATAACTGTATGTCTATCTATCTATATAATCTAATCTATCTCTATCTATCTATCATCTATCTATCTATCTATCTATCTATCTATCTATGTTGCTGTAATGAAACACTTTAGCCAAAAGCTTTTGGTGGAAAGGGTTAGTTTGGCTTTTATTTCCAGGTTGAGATTCATCAATGAGCGATGATATGGCAGGAATTGAAATGGAAACACTGGAGGAATGGTGCCTCTTGGCTGATGTCCAGAAATTGTTCTGATACAATTATGGCTTTCTTGCCTAGAGATAACATCACTGCAGCAGTTCAATCATCATTCAAGTCAGTCTCTCACAGACAGGGCAACAGGCCACTTTAATCAATTGATGTTCTGCAAATTAATGTTCCCTTTTCTCAGATGACTTTGGTTGAGTCCAATTGATAATAAAATCAAATCCAGTGAACAACTAGATCATTCTAGCAAGAGAAAGAAGCTAGCAAGAGGAAGAAGGATTTAGAGGGACTGAATATGATTATATTGTTGTATGGTATACATAAATGAAATATCTCATTGTTGGTTTTCAAATGTCAATAATAGCTCACAGAACATAAGGAAATTCATTTTTAGATTCAGTATATGAAAATCTTTTATGCCGGTAAAATTTAGATACGTTCATATGAGCAAAAGGCCGATCAAAGTAGGTTTATGAAATAATTAGAGCCATATGTGTATGCATATGTGTGGGCATATATGGGGGTTTCTATGTATGCCAAGTTTAAATATTTTGTTTTTAATTAAAGGAAAAGAAATAAATTAGTTTCTAAAGATGAAGTTTACTGATTGGAATGATTCTTCAAGACAAGGAAAAGCTGGCTCTAATAGGTGGAAATGACTTAGAAGCAGAAATTTAAATAAGCTATGATGATATTTCTGGATTATTGCTTTAAAATAAGTTAAAGGAGGCTACCTTCAAGAAGCAGTAATTTGAGCCAAAAGCAAGAAGCTGCCATACTTAACACTAAAAGCCACAGCAACACAACCTCTGATGTTTACCAGAAGGTGTGATAGTGAGGAGCGAAATACCCTTTTCTGAATTGTTTTTCTCTTCTTGGCAAATACGTTGTATGATTATGAATGCAGAACAAGAACCGCAGAGGTGTCGATGGCCTGAAGAAAGATGGAATCAGAATTCATTGTCTAGAAAGGAAGGAAGGACTGGCTAGAGACCCTAACAGCCGCCTTATACTGACAATAGTTTTGTGGCTGTCACAGTCATATTTCTGTTTATCAGGCGCTGCATGAGACTTCAGCGAAGTGAAATCAAGTTAAAGAAGACTGCAGGGAGTGAAATCAAGACACAAAGTGAGAATATGAGGCCATAACATTTACCGAATCTTACTACTTTTGACTGTCTGTATTTCATTGACCAAGGATTGATTGATTATTGATTGATTGATTGATTGCCTATAATATTAAGATGCTTATCTGCAATCCTGATGACTAGAGTTTGACTTTCAGTAATCATTTAAAAGCTAAGTGTATAGAGTTTCAGGGCCAACCACTTTGGATTAGACAATCATTCAGGGGCTCATCTCTTAAAGAGAATATACTCCATTTTCAGCCAGCCTTAGATTGTTGTAGATGGTTGGTGGTTCCATGTGAGATGTTTTTTTCCCCTTCCATGTTAGTTTATCTACTGATACTATCAGTGTTTAAATTTAGTTTATGTTAAATAAGAAAAGCATGCTAAATGCTAAAGAACACACTTTAAATCCAGTGCTAGTTTGTCAATATAGGAGATGGACAGAGAATTTTCTGGAAATTATAAGACCGGAAGGCTAAATGGTTGGGAGAATGTAGCATGGAAGAAACAAGAAAGCCTCTACCTATACAACTTGGAAGTAGGAAAATGAACTCCACAAAAAACTGTGCCATGCACAGGTCTATACACGCAACAACAACACTAATGCAGAATTTAGTCACTTGTTTCTTTATTTTAATTTTAACATTTTTATTTTATATTAATCACAGGTTATATAATTTGTATCCCAGCCGTAGCCTCCTCCCCCATTCCCTTCCTATCCTACCCTTCCCTCCCGCATCTCCTCCCTTCCCCTTTCCAAGTCCACTGATAGGGGAAAAATGCATCCTGTCATCAGAATCTCACTCTGTGTTCCTCTTGGCCAGCCTGTGTTTGTGATCTCTGTCAAAAGTACCTAGACAAGATAAATGAAGCACAACATGGAAGACAGACTTTTTGCAGAATGAAAAAGTTCACGCTCCTAACAGGTGAGAGAAAACAATGGACAAAGGGGATCCCATGATGAAGGGATCTAGCTCAATGGCAGATTTTGTTGGTGTATATTCTTGGTAAGTTATACATTAATTCTGAAGTCTTTGGAACATGCTGCTTTCCTGAGGGTCAATTTTCCAGTCAAAGAAATTGAGTCTTTGTTCTTTATCAGGAAGCCTTATGCTATCCAGCTTCAGCAGCATCAATGACAATGACAGCAATAGCACACACACACACACACACACACACACACAGAGAGAGAGAGAGAGAGAGAGAGAGAGAGAGAGAGAGAGAGAGAGAGAGACTGATGATACTGATTACAAAGTCATTAAGTAACTTAATTTTTTTTTTAGAAATTTAAAAATCCCATTAATGGCTAGCTAAAAGAAGTCAAGCACAATGAGTTTCTCTCTTTGCTCTCCACTACTCATCTTTCTCTGCCTCACTCTTTTTATTTCTTCTTTATGTCTTTCTGGCAGTATCCTTCAGGAAGATTGACTCATTTTTCAGGGAAACTACAGCTTCCAGGATTCATCAGTGTTCTAAATAAAACCCATAAATAATCAGGCCCACACCTCTTGATCTATCAAACAAACTTAGTTTGCAAGCATTCCTCAGCTAATTATTGTGATCAGACAGTTACTGTGACCAGCAAGATAATTGGCTTGACTATTTTCTAGAAAAAGTAAGAGGTTGCAGGCTGAAGCTAGACTCCTTGCTTAAACTGTTAGGAAAGCCCAGAGTTCCTGTCCTCTTATATTACAATGAGGAATGAGGCCTCAAACCAGGGAGACATCTCTTAAGTCTAAACTGATAAGACTTCAGGGGCTTTCTGTGGCTTAAAAAGATTAATTTGTATAACAAATGGCTGTTTAAGAAACACACACACACACACACACACACACACACACACATATATATATATATATATATATATATATATATATAATTTTTTTAAAGAAAAGTCAGGCACACCACCTCTTTTCTTCTTAAAGGGAAAAAAGATTGTTTTCTTTTGCTTACAGTTTCAAACTAGTTGTAGAAGATGACTAACTTGGCTCTCATTCTATTGGTGTTTCAGTGAAATACAGAGATTAGCACGAGCTAGACCTCCATGTACCATGAGGTATTTAAAGATATGTCAGTCCTACTGATCCATAAGCATAGGAGATATTTCTATCTTCTAAAATCATCTTCAATTTCTTTCTTCAAAGACTTGAAATTCTTTTCTTGAAGTTCTTTCATTTGCTTGGTTAGACTTACACCAAGATATTTTATATTATTTGTGGCTATTGTGAAGGGTGTTGTTTCCCTAATTTCTTACTCAGCCCCTTTGTCACTTGTATAAAAGAGTGTTACTGTTTTTTTTTCTGTTTTGTTTTGTTTATTTTGTATCCAGACACTTTCCTGAAAGTGTTTATCATGCAGGGAGGGGAACAACAAACCACTGAAAAAATCTTTGATCCAGAAATTACCCTACCTACAAGAATGCAAGGATAAAAGGGAACAGGGATTGAGGGACTGTCCAACCAATAATTGGCCCAACTGGAGACCCACCCTGACACTATTAATGATGCTCTGCTCTGCTTGCAGACAGGAGCCTGACATGACTGTACTCTGGGAGGCTGCACCCTGCAGCTGATAAAGACAGATGCTGGGACTGAGCTTCAACCAAGCATGGGGCAGAGCTTCAAGTCGGGGGAGAGGGTGTCTTGTGGAAGTGTTGGGGGAAAGATGGAAGGACCTGGAGGGGACAGGAACCTCACAAGAAGAACAACAGAGACAACTATCCCAAAAAACCACAGGGGCTTACAGAGACTGAGACATCACTAAGGAGCATGCATGGTCTGGACCTAGAACCCCTGCACATATGTGGTCATTGGGTGGCTTGGTCTTCATGTGGGGTCTGTGGGTCGTCTGGAGAGTGGAGGTGGCAGTGCTTGAGGAAGTTGGGGTGGAGGGAGCTGTTTCTAACACAAACGTTATTGCTTGCTTTTGGTTCATTTTTCTTTGGCAGGGCTGTCTTGTATGGCCTCAGTGAGTGAGGGTATGCTCAGTTCTGACGTGATTTGATGTGCTGGGTAGGGTTGATATGATACAGGGAGTAGGGACTGGGGAGAAGGATGGACGAAGAAGGGGAAGGGTGGGCATGGAGGGAGGAGCGGAGCAAGGGGGCATCCTCCGTAGGTAAAGTGAATCAACTGAAATAAAATGAAAATTAAAAAATAAAAATATGTCACTGATTCATAGCCCCTGAATTTAATAAAATGACAATTAAAATAAAATAATAAAAAATTAGCGCTCATAAATATATAGAGTCTTTTGTAAAAATCATTGCTTTTATGTGTATGGATGATTGTTTTGCCCGCATACATGTAAGTGCTCTATGTAGTCTGGGGCCCTCAGAGGCCCCAAGAGCGTGCTGGATGAACTGGAGTTAGAGGAGCTTGTGAGCCGACACTCAGGTGCTGGGAAATTAACCCAAGGCCTCTCCAAGAACATCACCGTACGTAAACCACCGAGGCCTTTCTGCAGCCCCGAATACATGGATTCATTCTTACTTTTTTCCCCATACAATGTATTTTGATCATTTTTTTTTCATTGGCTTGTTTTTGAGGGGTCAGGGGTTGAGACAGGGTCTTTCTACATAGCCCTACCTGTTCTGAAACTCACTAATTACAACAGTCTGGCCTCTCACAGAGCTCTGCCCGCCTCTGCCTTCTGAGTGCTGGGGATAAAGGCATGCGCCACCATATCTGGCTTTTGCTTATTTTCTTTGCTAGTCTCCAACTCCTCTTAGAGAAATACATATTTCCTTCCTTACCCACCCAACTTCCTGTTATCTTTTTCTCAAAAAGAAAATTAAATGAACAAAACCAGTAAGACGAACATATAAAAGCAAAACAAAATAAAAATTGCACAAAAACTATGGAGAAGAACAATTAGTTTTTTTCAATTTAGTAACACTGGGTATACTACCAACACTCCTGGATTGCTGGATGTCCCCATGTCCAGGACATGTTCATGCTGGTCAACACACACATACACACACACACGTAATACATGAATTGTTAATTTGAATTTATCTTGTTTTTCTCTCATATCTCATCGAAAGAGAGATTATTGTTAGCAAAGGCTCTGAACATAAAGTCTTTTAACAGATTGTATATCTGTGCAACCCTACCCTAATGAATTGTCCTTGCCTCAACAGTCAAATGCAAATCTTTACAGAAGTATTTGCACTTAGCAAATGATATCATGGATTCTAGTTTATGATGAATGAAAATAGTATTCAGGTGAGCAAAATCAGGAACATTATAAGACAGCAGTAAAAGCTGTGATGAAAAAATTTGTGAAAAATCAGTCTGTTTTAATATAAGAGCTGACATGGGTTAGTGGGGACAAGTTAAAATATCCACATTGGATCTCTCTCTCTATATATATATTTTTTTAGTACTTGCTTAGTGTCAAACAATTTCCTCTAGAATCATCTAAGTGTGTGTGTTTTTTTAATTTGCTCTATCAAAAGACAAAGTAACAACCATAAATCTTTTCACTAAAATAAGATACACAGATACTGGAAAGTTACAAACGTTTTAGGATAGCCAGGAAGCAATCCATTATTGACCGCAGACAGCAGGCTTAGCTTCTGCCACACTGGCTGCAGAGCCAGACCAGCCTTTCTTTCTGTCACTGTGAAAAAACAAATAAGTCTAGTTCAGAGATCTAAATGTAGGAGAGAAGCAGACAGTATAATTATAGTAAACAATTGATATAGGAGTTCAGAGCTTCAGCCCTCAACAGTTTTTGTAAAGGCTCTGAAAAACACAGTTACATGTCAAAATACACACACGCACAAACACACACACGCATGCACACAGGCATGCATGCACACACAAGGACACTTACACATACAAGTCCTCTAAATTAATCATTGACAGATCATCCTAAGATCAATTATTTCTTCCAGGAGCAGTGCAAATTGGGACATTAAAGCACCTCTGAGCAAAACTTTAAGCCTCTGAAGTTTGGAAACATCATGCCATGGCACTGATGATTCATGCATAATGAAAGCTGGATATGGCTCCAATTTTCAAACAAGTATAGAACATGATGCTAAGAAATGTGACATTTTAAGGAAAATGCTTAAAAGGGCAAAAAACAAACAAACATATATATATATATACATATATACATATACATATATACACATATATACATATATATGTATACATATATATATGTATACATATATATGAAGTATGAGGTTGGCACAAAATAAACCATCAAGGCAATTTGAACTAGCGCAGCCATTGTCAAAATATACATGAATAGGCAGTAAAAGGCTTAATTCTGTAGTAATCTAATTCTCCCTCTCAGCACTGAAATCATATCCTTACATAAAACACAAACACAAGTTGTATTTATTTTTATGCACACATAGATATTCATATATATGTAAAATATATGTGGTATATACACACATGTATGTGTGCAAAACAATAATATAAAGAAAGCCATCAATTGAATTTGGGGATTGGGAGGGGAAAGAGGGAGAACAGGGATGGGGAAAGTGGTATAATTAATTCTATTTTAGTTAACATGTGTTATACAATATATTTGTGCACAGGTTCCTAATGACACATAGCAGAATGTTATTCATCTCCAAGGGAGAACGAAATTATTCCATCTGCCAAAATGTGGATGAACTAGAGGTCATTGTGTTAAGCAAAATGAGTCAGACTGAGAAAAGCAAGTGTCACATGCTGACTCTCATGCACACCATATATAAGCATTCACATACATGAAGAAAGTAGATAGTGGAGTGCTTGTAGGAAACATGGATGCAGGAAGAGAGGGGAAGAAAAGGTGTGAGAGGGTAACAGGGAGTCAAATATGTGCAAATTCACCAAAAATATTTGAAAAGCTATAGTTACAAGGGCAATATGTGAAATGATGTTAGCTTGTATAGTCTAATACTTTAGCCTTTTCATACCGAATTAGTCAATGTTTTTTTTTTATAAGTGTCAATAATAAAACTGGAATCAGCTTCATCTGTAGGTAAATTTGTTGAAAGTTTACTCACATATTATGAGTATTTCATGAGTGATTACATTACTTAATAGCAATAAGTTCAGACTCAAGAGCTATTGGGCCAGTTGATTAATTAGGCCTGACACTTTTCCTAGTATTTTTCCCATTCTCCTTGAATATCAATTTCACTTTTTGAGATTGATGAAAGAAAAAGTAGCTCACAAAATTTCCTCTTCTACTTCCTAAAGCAGCCTAGCCAAAACTTAAGAAGAAATGTTTGCTTACAAACGTGGCATTTCTGATTTGAAATGAGGTTTCAATAAAAATAGCATGCATAAGAGAAAAAAGAAAGAAAAACAGAACTATTCAAAGAGAAAAGAGAAATTATAGTAATATCTCTAGAAGACAAAAAAAAAAAAGCAAACCTGATGGACTGGGATCAGGGAAGGGAAAGAGGAACTCCCCTATCAGTGGTCTTGGGGAAGGGACACAAGGGCAAAGGGGGAAAGAAGAGCAGGATTGGGACAGGAGGGGGGAGGAAACTATAAGGGTATATAAGGTGAAGAAAGTGTAATTAATAAAGAATTTAATAAAAAATAAAAATGTTCCCGATTAAAAAAAAAAAACAAAATTTCAAGCCAAGCAACAGTCGGCTTGAAATTTTACAATAGAGGCCATTCTGTTATGACCTCTATTTTATATCACACTCTACTATATTCTATATAGAAGATTTTAATTCAGCCAAATAACCACTCACGCTTCTCTTAATGGAAAAACCATAATATGATCTTTCCCTTCATAAACCTTACATAGCTATCAAAATTACAATGTAAGAATATGTAACAAATGATCCTTGTAAAAATATTGTAAAACTTTCATTTTGCTATCACTTCTTTTTTTACTTATAGTATTTTCTGTGCTCTCACAAACTGTTTTGTTTTGTTTGGTTTGGTTTGGTTTTTTAAATTTATTTATTTTTATCTCAATCACAGGTTAGGTACTTTGAATCCCAGGCATAGCCCCCTCCCTCATTCCCTCTTACCCTCCCACTCCCTCCCTCATGTCCCTCCTCCCCACCCCCTCCAAGTCCACCAACAGGGGAGGATCTCCTTCCCTTCCATCCAACCCCAGCTTATCCTGTCTCCTCAGGGCTGGCTGCAATGTACTCCCTTGGGATCTAGCCAGTCTGTCACTCCCTGGCTTAAATGGGGGAGAGTTAAAGAGTCAGCCATCAAGATCATGACTGAAACAGTCCCTGTTTCCCTCACTAGGGTCTTCAGTCCAACACCGAGCTATCATGGGCTCCATCTGTGGGGGGGTTCCAGGCCACATCCACACATGGTCCTTGATTGTAGAAACCTTCTCATACAAGACCCCTGTGCCCTGCTCAGTTTGGTCTTTGTGGAGCTCTTGTTCTCCCCAAGACTCAACAACCTCCCCCAGATCTATCATTACTTCTCGCCCTCTGTCAGAGGCTTGATCTCCAATCTTAATATCTGCTCTGATACATCGTTACAT
>JAQQSO010004667.1:0-12602 GCA_028658305.1 Pachyuromys duprasi | reverse complement strand
AATACTACTCAGCAATTAAAAAGGAGGAAATCATGAAATTCGCAGGCAAATGGTGGGACCTGGAAACTATCATCCTGAGTGAGGTATCCCAAAAGCAGAAAGAAACATATGGTATATACTCACTTATATAGACCTATAGGATAGGAAGGTCAAGCTGAAATCTACACACCTAGAGAGGATATACAGGAAGGAGGACCCACGTTGGTATGATCAATGCTTGTTTCAATGAACAAATGGGATGGACATTGAGTGGAGGAGAAAACAAGCAACAGGACAGGAGCATGCCAAGGAGGACCTCCGGGGGGGGCAATGTAGCGATGTATCAGAGCAGATATTAAGACTCGCGATCAAGACTTTTGGCAGAGGGCAAGAAGTAATGATAGATCTGGGGGAGGTTGGTGAGACTTGGGGAGAACAAGAGCTCCACAAAGACCAAACTGAGCAGGGCACAGGGGTCTTGTATGAGATGGTTTCTACAATCAAGGACCATGTGTGGATGTGGCCTGGAACCCCTGCTCAGATGGGGCCTATGATAGCTCGGTGTCAGACTGAAGAGGCTAGTGAGGGAAACAGGGACTGTTTCAGTCATGAACTTGATGGCTGACTCTTTGACCCTCCCCCATACATGCTGGGGAGTGACAGACTGGCTAGATCCCAGGGGAGGACATTGCAGCCAGCCCTGAGGAGACAGGATGAGCTGGGGTTGGATGGAAGGGGAGGAGGTCCTCCCCTGTTGGTGGACTTGGAGGGGGCAGGGAGGAGGGAGATGAGGGAGGGAATGGGAGGGTGGAAGGGAATGAGGGAGGGGGCTATGCCTGAGATGCAAAGTACCTAACCTGTGATTGATATAAAAATTTAAAAAATAAAGAAAAAAGAATGTCCAAGGTTCATATCAATAGTGATTATAAATACCATCAAGCTGATGACTGAGATTAACCATCATAAACCACATCTGTCCATTTAATACCCAGACATATCACTTAAAATCATAAAATTATACCACTGTACCGTAAACATTCATTTTCATCTTATAAGATTCATTTAGTCTATCTCCAAAAGTCTCCAAAATCTTACCACTTCTTATAATGTTGGAAAGTCCAAAGTCTAAGTCTCCTGTGAGTCGCAGGCAATCCCACCACTGTGAGCAACTATAAAGTAAAATTCAACTTACATAGTTCTAATATGCAATGACACAGAAGAAACTCTTTCACTCCAGATGGGAGGAATCAGCAATAGTGAGGAAAGACTGGGCCAAAATAAGACTGAAAGTCACCAGTATAAACAATGAATATGCAGCTCTTTGTCTGGTATCTGGAGTCTGTGGTAGACGCTTTTGATGTCCAAAGGTCTTGAGTAACCATGCTACTCCCAGAGGCCTGTAACATACATTGACTCCCTTTTGGGCTGGTTGCATTCTGCAGCTTTCTTTGGCAGGCTTCCCATGATCCTGGCATCTCAAATATATAAAAATTTTATTGATAAGTTAGAGACTTTAATGGATGGTATTTTCCACCAGTAAACCTTTCATGTTGTCCCAATGAAGACAGTGATATTTCTCTACTAAAATTGTAGATGTTTTGTTGATTACATACTCCTTGCCTGGAGGTTTCTTTTATTGAATCTATTCCAATTATAGTTTCTCTTTCCTAACTCATTCCACTTCTTCTCCCATTTGACCTATACTTCCATACCAGTTAGAAAACAAACAGCTATCTAAGAAACAATAACAAAAGAAAATAAGACAAAAAAAGAACAAATAAGTTGATAGGACCAAAAAAAAACCCCCAAAAAAAAAGGAAATAAAAAGAGACAAAGAAAACCATACAGGACATCATGTGTTCCAACACAAAGGAAATGCATAAAAACACAAAACCATAAGTCATAATATATATGCAAAGGATTTGTAAGGTTAAAAATCAAACAAACAAACAGCATTTTCGCAAACTTTATGAGACAAAGAACCTCCAAAACTGTCTTTGAGTTTGTTTTGTGTTGCCCATCTATCACTGGACTTACCCTTGAGTGTGGTTTGTTTTCCCAGTGAGACTCCCTTGGAGAAAACTAATTTTTCATGTAAAAGCATTATCAGTGGGAGGTAACTTCTGAGTTAGAGATGGGAATGTATGTCCACTTTCTCTCAGCTCTAGGACTCCATCTGGTGCACACCTACACAGATCCTGAACATGCTTCCATGGTCTTGGTAAGTTCATGTGTACGTGTGTTGTGCTTTGTTTAGAAAGCTTTGTTTCCTTGGTGTTGTCCAAGTCTTTTGGGTCTTACATGCTTTCTGTCTCTTCTTCTGTAGGTTTTTTTTTTTTTATGTCTTAAGGGAAGTTATTTGACCTAAAAATTTAAAAGATAGCTTTTATGGTACCAGAAGGTGCAATGTACTCTTCCAAAGATGAAAGGCAATCAATAGTCTTACCTAGCTATGATACTTATGAACCATGTTAATAATCAGCATACCATGATAACCCTAAGGTAGTCATGGCATGCATAGTTTGGTGGTAACCAACACCTTTCTAATTTGACTTAAGTCCTGAATAAAAAAAAAGGAGATTATAACTGGTACTGAAAACATAGCTAACTGGTCAGTGTTAGTGAAGTCAAAGTTATTGAAAGAGTATCTGCAACCACTAATTTACTAAACCAGCACAATTTCTAACAATATATAAACATTTTTATACCCATAAAGCTATTTTCACCCCTCACTAAGGAAACATCTCTTTTCAACAGACTGAGATGACTACAGAAAATCACAACCAATCAAAATGCTGTGGAGCCCAGTCCCAAACTATAGTCCTTAGGTGGAGTCACAGTTAAGGTTCAGGGAACGTTACAAAGCAAGGGGCTGAAAGATTTTAAGAGCTGGAGCTCTGATGAGTAACTTTGCTATGAGACTGTTTCCTAGTAAAAGTCTCACCAACATGACCAGCAAATGCGAACTGAACAAGGATAACAGGACGGAACATGACAAACTGGATGAGGAAAACTTCACCAGACCTCAACCACACACAAAATCTATAGCTAAGTAAGGAAAGCTGGAAACAGGAGAGGTGATTTCCCCAGGGAAGAACATACCAATTGGCTGTCTAGTGCCAAATGGTCAGTCCTGAAAATATACATACAGGTAACATAGTATAGGCTGAACAGATCATAATTATAAATGGATATACATCCATTCATACAAGAACAAACAGTTTAAAAAGAATTTAAAGGAGAATTTAAAGGAGAGTTAGGAAAGGGTACATAGGAGGGTTTGGAGAGAGAAAAGGCAAGGGAGAAATGTTGTAATTAAATTATAATCTCAAACATAAAAAAACGAAGATTTATAGAATTTTTATTTATGTGCAGGCATGTGTATTCCACATGTGTACAGGGGCCTGTGATTCCAGAAGTCACTGTCAGATACGCTGGAGCTGGAGTTGCAATTGAAGCTACTTAGCATGAGTGCTACAAGCCCAACTCCAGGCTCCTGGAACAGCTGCAAGCATGCCTAACTACTGAGCCATCTCTCCAGCCCCACCTGTCTGAAATTTTAAACTTGCTAACACAACTCTCCTCTAAAAGCTTTGCAATTTTTATATCTCAGTTCTCACTGTAGATGTAGATGTAGATAGCAGCACTGAACTGCAGCGATAATCCCAGTCTGAATACTACACTGCCTTGAAATATCCCAGACAAAGAAAATCATCCCATTTGTCTTTTAGCTCAACTTCATAGAAGTTTTCAGGACGTGTGCAGAATGCCGGCTGATTTTTGCTGAAATGAAGCAGTAATGGCCCAGAGTTTGGTAGACTTCTTGTTCTCCTCTGGAATTTCTTCAGCTGAACTTCAAAGGATAAAACTATGTAAGGCGGTCTGTGATTTTCTTGACTTTCTGGTTTTCTAAACTCCCTTTAGATTTTCTCACTAAGCTCTCTTAAAGTATTGTAAGGATGTTCTGGACCAAAGCTCCAGATTCTTTTTCCTTTCTCCTATAAACGAGTTCCAAAGTTATGAGAACTTCATAATCATATTTATCACAACAATGCTCCAACTTCTTAGTATTCTGCATTAGTTACTCCTCTCACTGTTATGACCAAATGATAGATGGAAACTCAATTTAATAAAGTCTACATTTTAATTCATTTTGTTTTGTGTGTTGGAGCAGAAGTTAGAGAACAATATACATGTACCAACTTTCTCCCTCTACCATGTCTAAGTGCTTAAATTCAGATTGTCAGGTAGACATCAAGTGCCTTTCTTCACTGAGTGATCTTCCAAGCCTTAGCAAAACATACTTTAAAGGAAAATGGATAGTTTTAATTTATATGTCAGTGGGATCATTGCATCATGGTGAAGAAAACACAGCTTCTAGAACAGGAAGCTGACTCATCTTCCAAGCTTCAGTTTTTTCCAGTCTGGAATTTTCACCCACTGGATGGTGCCTTCCACAGTTAAGATCTGTCTTCTTACCTTGCATAATCTAGTCTCACAGGCATGTTGAGGGATTTGTTTCCATGATGAGTCTATCCACTGAGTTGACAAGTGAAAGTAACCATTACAAAAATAAATCTCTTAAATGGGAGAAAAAAGAATTAAGAAAAAAAGTTCTTAAATCACCTTTATATTATAGTAATAATTAAGGATAAAACTATGTAAAGTAGTGTTATGGATGAGTTAGCGTGCCATCCTTACTTTAACAAAAAATACAGAGTCAGGCTTCCAGAAAGCTCGGAGAAAGCAAGAAAATGTCCTTGAAAATCAAGATTTATTTCTGAGTAAATTTTGGGGGACAAGGACAATAGTTGAGGACATTTTACAAAATGAGGTCCTAGTCTATATAGGAGATGATGAATGCAGCAACATACTGAAATGTAAATCTTTATTCACAAAGGTTTTAAATATCTGTCTGTCTATCTATCTATCTATCATCTATCTATCTATCTATCTATCTATCTATCTATCTATCTATCTATCTATCTATCTATCATTTATCTATCTACCTACCTACCTATCATCTATCTGTATCTGTTAATACATAAAATAGCATATCTCAATAAAAATGTCATATGTGTTTAGTTATATTAAGGAATCTGAGACTACTTAGATAACTAGTAAGACTAAGATAATTTTCCATCAACTCTTTTACACATACATAATCAGCCTTGGTTTTAGTTTCTTCTCTTTCAGTCTTCATGTTTTCTTTAATAAATATTCTTTTATAAAGTCAAGTGCGTACACACATTTTTTCTCACTGTAGTTTTTGTGAATGTAAGAGTGAATCTCAAAGGGTCATATTCTTGAAGGTTTAGTCTACAATTAGTAGAACTATTTGGCAAAGATTAGTAGGAATGGCCTTCTTGTGGGATGAGTATCTCTGAAGATGAGCTTGGATGTTTCAAAAGACCATACCCTGTGTTTTAGAAGTAGATGTGAACTGCACTTCCTGCTTTAGTGTCGTACATTCTTGCTTGCCGCATGCACTCAGCTGCGATGGTGATAGACTCACCATTTACATCTAGAAGCCTCTAACGCTTTCTTCTTTACGCTGCCATGAGCATAGTGCTTTGTCACAGCGACAGACAAGCAGCAAGACACTTGCTTAACATTTCAGTGTTTCTCTGTCACTTAAGATTTTCTTATATTAGTGTAAGTTAAAATCCTAAGACTGTCCAGTATTTGTTGTTTACTTCAGTTATACGAAATAATCCAAATATTGTACCTTGTGGTTTTGGTATTATATTTATTTTTGGTATCATATTAATGTCACTAATTTTGACTGTGTTCTTTGAAGGCCATGATACTTTGAATGCATAGAAAATCTCTGTACTGTGCTATGAAATAGATATTTTTCCATTTTGTAGAATTAAGTTTTGAAGCTCAAAATGTTGTGTATTAAAGTACCTTCATAATTTCATGCATAATAAGCATGCTTACTTAAATGCATGTTAATTTCTTCATTTAAATTGCCTTAGTAAATTTGTATAACTAATGAGAGCTCTACAGCTCACAACACAACTTCCTATACTCTAGGTATTTCTACAAATATCTTTTGGGCTGTTTGTGTTGAACACTATAAATAATAAATACTCCTTTCTTGCTTCCTCTCTCTGGCACACCCTTTTCCTGAAGGTGCTGTTCCAATTGCCTGCTTACTCAGTAAAAACTTATTAGAAAAAAAAAAAAGCAGTCTGATGACAGATGTTTTTCACAGTTGCTCCCTCCAGGTAAAAACATTAGGTGCAAGGCTTCCTCCAGTGTGTCCCTGTGGAAATCCAAGATTTTCATTTTATCTTTGACCTTATTGATAACGTTAACGATCTTCCAAAACCAGAAGCTGACACACACACTGCAGTGTCTGTGTTCGCACTGTGCTGTCTACAGTCTGTATCTGAAAGTTCAACAATATTACACCACACCCAGAAAACACAGGAGAGTACCTAACAGTGAAAAAATTAAGAAAGCTATTACTTTCAGTTTATAATTCCAAAAGACTTTGCAATATTTTAAAATTAAGAGCAGAGGGGTCACATTTATGTATCAAGTGTGACTCTCTTAAAATACCCCCATGATAAATACTCATGATCTATATACTTAGTATATTTACTTGAAAACAACTTTCAGGCTGCATTTAACCAGAACCCTTAATAAATCTATGAAGAACGAAGAAGTGAGATCAGATTTAAGGGGTGGGGGAGAAGGTAGTCTTTGAATTGAGATATGCAATGAAAGCATTTTTTTTTTCTTTCCCTAATTTCCAACACAGCATGGTTCGGAAAGTGTCCCTACATGCTCATGCATTTGAAGACCTCTGCTTTCACCTTCTTTTCTCTCCTCCATTTCCTTTGTTACCCTTTCCTTATAGGGTCTCCTTCTTTGCCCCTTCTCTTCTCTGCTTACTTCTGTCTTGTTCTCCCCTCTTTTTTCCTCCCCTTTCTGGTTTCCTTCTCCTCCCTTCCTTGTCCCTTTCCCACTCCTTTCATTTTCCTCCTCTATCCCCTTCCCTTCATGAAGGATAGTCAATGTATAATTATAAGAACCAGCTTCCCATAGTGTCTTAAAGATTAAGAATTAGTTGTCCATATCTATTCAGGTTGAACCAGCAACAGAGAGCGGCTTTCCAGACCCAATTTATCTATATAGCACAATACAAATTTAGAGGTCTTAACATGAAAGATTTCTTTCCAAATTAAAATGAATGGATTGAACAATTTTTAGACAATCTATATTCATTTTTACTTCTGCTTAGGTTATGTTTGAAAAAAATCACAGTGTCTTATCTTCAAGTTGAGAAACACTAGCCTGTATTATAGTGCAACATGGAATAAACGGATTTGTATGTATACACAAGAAAAATGAAGTCCTACTAAACCAAAGACTAAAACTAAACATCTTACAGAGTCCCAGATTATTCAGGACACACACAGCAAGAGAACTAACCCTTCATTCTGCTCACATGTCAGTACATGGCTACACATTTTCAACTCTCTAGTAGGTTTTGTCTTTTCTTGATAGGTAAGTAGATCAGGAGGTAGCAGAAGGCTCAGTACTGTGGAGATGTGTGTCATATGCTGAGTTAGCTTGGAAAACACTTGCAGGTTTTTTCCTGACAGGTTAGGAAGAACCTTGGATAGCATGATATTCCCTGAGTATCCCTTGATTTAAGAATAACGGTGCTTAGAGATGGGTAAAAGTCTAGTACTATCTGCTCAAAAGCGTCACATTATCTCCCTCCCTATTGCTTCATATGAATAATTTGCTCTTTACTTTCAGTCTGAGAACCTCTTGATAAATTTGGACAGGAAAAAAACAGCAAGGAGACTGCTTTGTAGTCAACTCAGGACTTGTTCTGTATATCCAGTGTGGAACAAAAGCACAGAAAGACTCTTTATAGTAATACCTACGGTGTGGCTGAAAGCCATTCCCCCTTCTAGAATATAGCATGCTTTCAGGAACAAGTCTTCAAGTTTTTGTATGGAGTTTTGTTTATTTGTTTGTTTTTTAGCAGTCATTCTTTCTGATGAAAATATTCATATATTCAGTTTTCATCTACCTACTTCACTGTTTCTCCATGCTTAATAATCATTTACTTAAAAAACAGTATGGTATGCAGTATAACCAACAGATTCTGTATGGTGGTAGAAGAGGCCCTGGCATTTTATCAGACTATTAGATTTAAATCCAGAATCCAACACTTAACATGTGGGAAATATGGAGCAAGTGATTTTCCTTTTCTCAAATTCTGTTTACTTTTGGGGACATTAAACAGTTGATAGAGTATAACACGCAGAATAAAAAGTAATAAAAATTGAGACATACTACATCTGAGCAGGGGTTTTAGGTCCTCTCCATGCATGGTTCTTGGTTGGGGTATCAGTCTGTGCAGGGCCCTCAGGGCCTAGTTTTATTTGGCTTTGTTGATCTCCTTTTCTGGCTCCTGTCCCCTCCAGGTCTTTCTATCTCCCCCTTCTTTCATAAGATTCCCTGCACTCTGCCCAAAGTTTGGCTATGAGTCTCAGCCTCTGCTTCAATGTTTCAATCAGTAGAGTCTTTCAGAGGCCCTCTGTGGTAGGCTCCTGTGCTATTCCCTATCTTCTCCTGGAGCAGGGGTTGTCTCTGGCACAAACTCACTGATAGGCTCTCTGTTCACCTCCTCCTGGGGGATGCAGCCTTGCCAGGCCACAGAGAAAAACAATACAGCCAGTCCTGATGAGACCTGATAGGCTAGGGTCAGATAGAGGTGGGGGGGGCGGGGGAGATACCTCCTCTATCAATGGACTAGGAAAACAGCATAGGGATAGAAGACAGAGGGAAGGTGGGAATAGGAGGAGACAAGGGACGAGGCCAGAGCCTGGATACAAAGTATATAAATTGTAATATATAATAATAATTAGTAAAATTGCAAAAATGGAACATTCCTGACCTTGTACCTGACATATAATCTATACTTTGTACATTTCACTTCGCTGAGATATTTGAGAAATTAAACTTCACTTCTTACAAGGATTCATATTTAACCCTCACTTAGCTTTTCTTTAAGTTTGAAATGTTTAATTCCTTAGGTACATACACATATATTTAATCTTTGTATATTAATTTCCTTTTCTGTCTTTCCTGTTCTCTTTCTGTTCCACTTTATATATGGATATACATGTTTTTTATATAATGCTATATACACACTGTACTTTAACTGGTAGAAGAAATTACATGAGTTCATATATCTTGAGTTCATGAGATTGGTAAACCAGAAGATAATACTAGGTTAGGAAAAGAATGTCATTATTATGAAACTACTATTTCTAAACACAATAATAAAATGTGGTGGTCACATACATGCATGGCGTTTGTTATTCCCTCTTTTCCCTGGAAAGTTATTTTTTTTTCTGAAAGAACTGGAGTGCTGAGGAAAGTTTTCTTCCTCATGCTCCCTGCTAACTCTCTTGCATGCACATCCAGAGCTACAATGGATTAATAAAACAAAAGCTAGCCTACCCTACCAGTTCTAGTGTGTTTGTGTTCACCCATGACATTTACAAGTGAAGACATGCAGAGCCTTCTTTTGTTTCCTGCATAATCGTTCAGGTGTTAAGGAAGAGATGATTCGGTTTTAAATGGCATGATTTTCCCAAGCCTTGAGAAAATACTGGATGGATGTTCTCCTTTTTCCATAGCTCAAATATACACACACGGCAAAGATGTGTCTAACTGTTTAATTTTACAAGACTGAAAATATTGAATTCAAAGCTTAGGTTTCAGTTCAGGTTTATTCATCATGTGTAACACAGGCAATTCGGAAAGGAAACACAACTGAAACTAAACCAAGTCTTTTCTGCCTGTGAAGGGCCTTAATATTTCATTTTACATTTTCAGATGGGATCTAATGAAAACGTGATTTTATACAGATTCCTTGTGTCAATTATTCACCGTATTCCTTCTAAGCCAATCTGTGCGTTCAACTTGAAGCTTCATTAAGGATCAAGCCAAGCAGTCTTTACAAAGTACAGGGTTTCGGTGATGGACAGATGGCGGCTTTCATGATGTCAGGAAGTGTCAGATATTATCGTTGGCTCTGGAATGGTGGCTACTATCCAAACAGATTGGGAAACAGACAGAAAGAGCAAGAACACCATTTGTTTTATTTAGATACATTGTGAACAGAAGGAAGCAAGACAGAGCATACTTTTACACATCTTTTTTCCACTCCTTGTGAAAACAGTTTAGGATTTGTTATGTTATATTAGCCCTTTCATTATGCAAAGGCATGTGAAAGCCAGAGAAGCTGGGGAAAGAATTTGTCTCATTGTGATTTTCTATGAAGTTTGTTTATTTTTATTCTTACGGAATGTGACTCTTTTTAAACACCTCTTTCACTGGAAGAGGGTGAATGTGTAAGACAGAAGTGAGGAAAGGCCCTTCAGAAGTGTTCTAATGCTGTGAATATGAAGATGCTGTTGACTTCATGATCCAGTATGTGAGGCTCTCAGAGAAGACCAGAAAATATTCACTCCTCAGTCTGGAGGTGTGTCTTGGTGAAGAGCCTATTTCTTTCTGTGAGGATTCAGCTCCCATTGACAGCCAGAGGGCAGTATCAACTCCAGACAAGCACATGGGTTCCATTACTTAGTGCTAATCCACCAGAAGTCCTGGGCTAGGGCTTTGTAGCACATTTCTGGGGAACTTCTTAAACTTAGCTTGAAAGAAGATAGGCATCATAAAGCACATTCAATACATAAAAGGTCTAAAAGTTTCTTTTTTGGGTTACACTCTTATATTCAATTATAATATTTCTTTCTTCCATTTCATGACAGTAAACAAATTTGGCTAATTCTGATGGGTTAGATACCTACTGGCATGCCATGACCCACAGTTATGCCTTAAAATCATGGCAAATATGTTGGAAATTGGTCCCAAGTACAACCCTCATCTATTTGAAATTGAGGGGCCATGACAAAATTCTTAAACATTAATGAGGAATATGTGTTTCTTAAACAATAAATTTTTGGTTTTGGATAGATTTGTGTTATATAGAATGCAAACATTTGCAACGCAAAGGGTGCCAGAAGATATTTGCAGGCCCTTCTCTCTTACGCGGTCTCACAGAGGTCCTTTGGGGCTGGGTGGACAGTGACTGAGAGGACTGCCCTGTCTGCCTCATCTGTAACAGCTGTGTAAAGGAAGAGACTTCACAGTCTAGGCACAAACAGACCCTGGAATTTTGGCTGAAGAATCAGAGCATTCCTCTAATAGAAGAGTGTAAGGCCTTCGGCATGCACTGAGACTTAGGCGCTGAATTCAAAAGGAAGTCAAACTCCAGGGGGAGCTTTAGGAAAACTGGCAAACAGAGGAGCTCTCCACGTTTCATGCTGAGAGCTTAAGGAGACAGGAGTTCCTGAGAATACACCCACCATCTCAGCCATCTTCACGGGCTGGCCTCTCCACCCCCCCCACCCCCCACCCCCCCGCAGCCCGCCCTGCTGCTTCTGTGTAAGGCAAAACAGGCAGATCTTTCATGGAAGCGAATCTACAGAGGAAGAGGTACTGTCAGCTCTCCACAGGGGAGTGGGAGTGTCTCTTCTTTTTATTAAGTTATTTATTTACTTTACATCCCAATCACAGCTTTCTCTCCCTCCTCTTCTTCCTGCCTCTTCACCTTTATCCCTCTTCCTTTTCTCCCCAGAAAGTTTAGTCTCTGTTGGATGGCTGGTTTTTGAATGCTTCCCCCCACCCCCCTTTTCTGTTTCCTCCTGAGAGGCCTGGGGTTCTGGTGACCAGTGTGTCTTCAGGTCCTGTAGGGTTGTCTACACTGTATTTTTTCCTGCCCTGCATGGTGTGTGGAGTTTGGGGTGCTAATGTTGCCTTCTGGGGTCCTTAGTATCAGCATGTTCTAGGGTCCCTAGTACCTGCCTGGACTCTGGAAAAGCAGGAGGACTTGAAGCCTGTTAAGCCTAAAATAAGAAACTGGGATCAGGCCCTGACAGGAAACTGCTAGGAGAAAACCTAGATTTTCAAATTTTCTGGCATATAGGCTTTGGTAGTAAGACCTAATGATTGTTTGGATTTCCTCAGTGTCTGTAGTTATGTCGCCCTTTTCGTTTCTGATTTTGCAGATTTGGACCGTTTCTCTCTGTCTTTTTGTTAGTTTGGCTAGGGGTTTGTCTATCTTGTTGATTTTCTCAAAGAACCAGCTCTTGGTTTCATTGATTCTTTGAATAGTTTTATTTGTTTCTAATTGATTGATTTCAGCCCTGAGTTTGATTATTTCCAGACGTCTGCTCCTCTTGGGTGTATCTGCTTCTTCTTTTTCTAGAGCTTTCAGTTGGGCCATTAAGTTGCTTGTATGAGATGTTTCAAATTTCTTCTTGAAGGCACTTAGTGCTATGAACTTTCCTCTTAGCACTGCCTTCATTGTGTCCCATAAATTAGGGTATGTTGTGCTTTCATTTTCATTGAATTCTAGGAAGTCTTTAATTTCCGTCTTAATTTCTTCCCTAACCAGGCTGTCCTTTAGTAGCAAGTTATTCAGTTTCCATGTATGTGCAGGCCTTTTGCTATTTCTGTTGTTGTTGAGGTCCACCTTTAGACTGTGATGGTCACATAGGATACAAGGGATTATTTCT
>JAQQSO010004666.1:0-12602 GCA_028658305.1 Pachyuromys duprasi | reverse complement strand
TGAGGGAAACAGGGACTGTTTCAGTCTTGAACTTGATGGCTGACTCTTTGACCCTCCCCCATACAAGCCAGGGAGTGACAGACTGGCTAGATCCCAGGGGAGGACATTGCAGCCAGCCCTGAGGAGACAGGATGAGCTGGGGTTGGATGGAAGGGGAGGAGGTCCTCCCCTGTTGGTGGACTTGGAGGGGGCGGGGAGGTGATGAGGGAGGGTTGGGGAGGTTGGGAGGGAATGAGGGAGGGGGCTATGCTTGGGATGCAAAGTACCTAACCTGTGATTGACAACAAAAAAATAAATTAATAAAATTTTTTAAAAAAGATGTAATACACTAAAAAATTGCAATGTAAATATCTGTGGTTTTAATGGTCACAGGTAACCCTCACCCTGTGTAAGGGCTGTTCATCTCTCAGAGGGATCTTGACCCACAGGTTAAGAATCCCTGAGGTAGAGGCTAATGACAACAAAGAAAATAAGTCTTTGAGAAGTTGAATTTAAATGTAGATAAAGAAAAATAAATCGTCTAATGCAAAGGCATAACACTGTTTATTACTCATCATATGGTTTGATATTTTAGTACTGAATTATGCTCAGGGATGATGGAAAAAATGTAAATACCATGACACCATAATACGGATTGGAAATCTAAGATGAGAAACATTTTTGATAGTGAAGTGCCAAAGGAAACACATGAACTGGTGAACTGATGAGCAGAAGCAGCCCTAGACATTCCTGATATAAAGGTGCAAGAATGCATGCAGTCAGAGTTCAAACCCAGCCTGGGAGACATAATGAAGTCTTATCTAAAGAGCAGGCAAACTAACAACAACAAAAACACATTCAGACATGTAAGATAGTATCAAAGACAGTGCAATAGTACAAAAGCTATTCATTAACTTAAAAGAAGAGTAGCTACAGCAAAGTTAGAAAACAAGAAACCTTGGGTAGCATTAAAGACAGAGGCCAATGAGCAGATTGTTGTCTTCTTTAAAATAATGTATCGCTGGAAGACTGCATCCAATTAAATCAAAGGTAAAATTGCTCAGAACTGTTTCAGAGGCAGTTCACCAGCCGTTGAAAGAACACTTATTCATAGAACTCATTATTCTTTTAGTCTTCCCCCTTTTCTTTCTTTCCTCCCTTCTAGCCTTTACTCAACATATGTTACTATTCTCCCCTTATAGCCAGACCTATTAGCTTTAAGCACCATTTTCTGTTATATAATCTTCTGATGTTGAAAATGGGGTACACTATGGTAAGAGTTTAAGTATTTCAAGACATTTTTTTTCCTTTCCAAGTCATTTACCAGACCCAAAGTCCTCCTTTGGGTACATTTGTCTTTTTATGTTTGATTTAATTTTGGTGTTCTTAAGACTGTGTCTCACAAAGTAGCTCAGGTTCAGGCTACCCTCAAATCTGTGACCTTCCTGCCTTGGCTTCTCAATCACTAGGATTACAGGGCATGGCAACACAATCTAGTTTGAGACAGATAGTCTCTGAAAGAATACTGGATACTTTCAAGATTGACTCAATCTAAATACATGAAGAAATAATTGCAGAATACAATAAAGACCCAAAATAAATCTAATTATACAACCAGAAAACATCAGAAATAAAAGGAAAAAATTCCACTGACTCTGGTAGGTATACGTCTATATGTGTATATATACACACTAGTTCTCTTTTTGTAACCTTAATTTAAAATGTTTGGGGGAGGGGTGCTGGGATTCAAACTTAGGGCTTTACACATGCTAACCACTGATCAATAACCCAGCTGTAGATGTGTTTTTTATACATACTTTAGTTGCAGTTTTAAAAGTCTGAATACTTGAAAAGTCTTGATTAACAATTCTTTTCTACCATTATGTATAATGCAATTAGTAACAAAACTGGATTTTTAGCAACTTGGTTTTTTTTTTTTTTTCCCTCTGTATTTGTTGCATGTACCTTCTCTTTGCAATGATGCTTTCACTGGAATTTTTGCCAGTGCTTGAACTTTTATTTAGTTGATATTCTAAAACATTAAATCCAGTTTTATAATCTAAAAACAGAAATAAAGACAACGGGGTATACGTGGTAGTACCACATTCATCCCAGGAACCAAATTCCAGCTAGTACTTAGAATGTGTTAGAAAGTACACAGGTGGTGAAAATTTCCTTTGTGTGTTGGAAGAATGCTTTAAGTGCTGAAAGTTTGGACTTTATAAATTACATTAGCTTCAAGCCTGCTTTGATATTTGTTTATCCATTAAAACTCATACACAAAGTCCATGAATAGATACACAAGAGATAATTTCTGAGAGTAAAGGTTATTCTGGATCTTCAGAGTTTCAATTTGCAGCTATCTAGATCCAGAGCTGTGAGTCCATGGTGCTGAAGCAGAACATTATAAAGGAAACCTGCCTACCTAATGCCTTCAGAAAGTACAGAAAGAGACAGGATGGGTTCAGGGAGCAGATATAGCCTACAAAGCACACCTCCAGAAAATTTCCTCTAACCCATCTCCATCTCCTAGTCTCTATACTTCCTAATAGGACATCACAGTATGAATCTATCTATGGATTAATCCGCTGATGACATTAGAGGCTCCATGACCTAATCACTTCCTCAAAGGCTCACCTCTGAACATTGCTGCACTGTGGACTAAGACTTTACCACATGAGTCTTTGTTGTTCCATATGAAGTTGAGAATTTTTCTTTCAAGGTCTGTAAAGAATTGTGTCTGTAAAAAAAAAAAAATTGTGTCCGTAATTTGATGGGAATTGCATTGAATCTGTAGGTTGCTTTTGTTAAGATGGCCATTTTTACTATATTAATCCTGCCAAGCCATGAGTATGGGAGATATTTCCATCTTCTGATATCTTCTTCTAATTCTTTTTTCAGAGACTGGAAATTTTTTTCATACAAGTCTTTGACTTGCTTGGTTAGGTTCACTTTATGAGCTTTGTGGCTATTGTGAAGGGTGTTGTTTCACTAATTTCTTTCTCAGTTCTTTTGTGTTTTGTATACAGGAAGGTTACTGATATTTTTGAGTTAATTTTCTATCCAGCCACTTTGCTGAAGGTGTTAATCAGCTGTAGGAGTTCCCTGGTACAATTTTGGGGGTCACTCAGTTATACCATCATATCATCAGCAAATAGTGAAACTTTGACTTTTTCCTTTCCAATTTGTATCCCCTTGATCGCCTTTAATTGTCTTATTGCTCTAGCAAGGACTTCAAGAACTATGTTGAAGAGATATGGAGAGAGTGGGCAGCCTTACCTTTTCCCTGATTTCAGTGGGATTGATTTTAGTTTCTCTCCATTGAGTTTGATGTTAGCTATAGGCTTGCTGTATATTGCCTTTACCATGTTTAGGTATTTGCTTTGTATCCCTGATCTATCCAAGCCTTTTAACATGAATGGATATTGGATTTTGTCAAATGCTTTTTCAGCATCTAAGGAGATGATCATGTGGTTTTTCTCCTTCATTTGTTTATGTGGTGGATCACATTGATGGATTTCCATATATTGAACCACCCCTGTATTGCTGGGATGAAGCCTACTTGGTCGTAGTGGATGATATCTTTGATGTGTTGTTGTATTCGGTTTGCAAGTATTTTGTTGAGTATTTTTGCGTTGATGTTCATAAGGGAGATTGGTCTGAAATTTTCTTTCTTTGTTGGGTTTTTGTGAGGTTTAGGTATAAAGGTGATTGTGGCTTCATAGAATGAGTTTGGTAATGTTCCTTCTGTTTCTATTTTACGGAATAGTTTGAAGAGTACTGGTATTAGCTCTTCTCTGAAAGTCTGGTAGAATTCTGTGCTGAAACCATCTGGCCCTGAGCTTTTTTGCATGGGAGACTTTTGATGATGGCTTGTATTTCCTTAGGGGATATAGGACTATTTAATTGATTTACCTGGTCTTGATTCAGCTTTGGCAAGTGGAATCGATCAAGAAAATTGTCCATTTCATTTAGATTTTCCAATTTTGTAGCACATAGGCTTTTGAAATAAAAACTAATAAAAACTAACGATTGTTTGGATTTCTTCAGTGTCTGTTGTTATGTCCTCCTTTTCATTTCTGATTTTGTTGATTTGGATAGTGTCTCTCTGCCTTTTAGTTAGTTTGGCTAAGGGTTTATCTATCTTGTTGATTTTCTCAAAGAACCAGCTCTTGGTTTCATTGATTCTTTGAATTGTTTTATTTGTTTCTAATTTATTGATTTCAGCCCTGAGTTTGATTATTTCCATCCATCTACTCCTCTTTGGTGTGTCTGCTTCTTTTTTTTTCCTAGGGCTTTTAGGTGAGCCATTAAGTTGCTTGAATGAGATGTTTCGAATTTCTTCTTGAAGGCACTTAGAGCTATGAACTTTCCTCTTAACACTTCTTTCATTGTGTCCCACAAGTTTGGATATGTTTTTCCTTCATTTTCATTGAATTCTAAGAAGACTTTAATTTCTTTCTTAATTTCTTCTTTAACCCAGCTGTCATTTAGTAACAAGTTGTTCAGTTTCCATGTGCGTGTAGGTTTTTTGTTATTTCTGTTGCTGTTGAGGTCCAGTTTTAGTCCATGGTGATCATATAGGATACAAAGGATTATTTCAATCTTCTTGTATCTGTTGAGGCTTGCTTTGTGACCTAGTATATGGTTTATTTTGGTAAAGGTTCCATGAGGTGTTGAGAGGAAGGTAAATTCTTTTGTGTATGAGTGAAAGGTTCTGTAGAAGTCTGTCAGGTCCATTCATGACCTCTGTTAGAGTTATTGTATCTTTGTTTAATTTTTGTTTTGTTGATCTGTCCTTTGTTGAGAGTGTGTGTTGAAGTCTCCCACTATTAATGTGTGGGGATCTATGTGTGGTTTAAGTTTCATTAATGTTTCTTTTACAAATGTGGGTGCCCTTGTATTGGGGGCACAGATGTTCAGGATTGTGATATCTTCCTGGTGGAATTTTCCCTTGATGAGTATGAAGTGTCCTTCTCCATCCCTTTTGATTAATTTTGGTGGAAAGTCTATTTTATTAGATATTAGAATGGCTACTCCTGGTTGCTTCTCGGGTCCATTTGCTTGGAGAACCGTCTTCTAGCCCTTTACTCTCAGGCAATCTTCGTGATGCAGGTAGGTTTCTTGTGTGCAATAGATTGTTGGGTCTTGTTTACCAATCCATTCTGTTAGTCTGTGTCTTTTTTATTGGAGAATTGAGTTCACTGATGTTGAGAGAGTTTAATGACCAGTGGCTGTTAGATCCTTTGATTTTGATATTTGCTATGGTAGTGTATTTGTGTGCTTGGCTACTTTTTGTTATCCAGTGCTCTTAACTGCTGAACAATCTCTCCAGCCCCAGAAACAAAAATATTTTAGGGACAATGTTTCATGTACCTAGGCTGGCTTCAAACTCTCTGTGTAGCAAAGGGTGACTTTGAACTCCTGATCCTCTAGCCTTTATGTTACAGTAAATAAATTAAAAAGTGTTGGGCTATATAATGTTTATTATTAGCCCTAAGATTATCACAGTAGTATTATCTAACCCAATATCACAAATAATAAGTCACAGACACCTGTTAGATTTTACAGTTAGTTGTCTTATTTACCTTGGGCAGGGCAGATATTTCACCTACGCTGTCTCAATAACCTCACCCCATCCAATGCCATCACAGTAAGCTTCTTCATCTGCTCTACCTTCTATTCATAATCTCATGGTACTTTTTTTTTTCATCTGGGCCCTTTCATGCCATTATTAGAGTCCTTCCTCCCTGTCCATGTGTTTTTCCCCCACACCAACCCATCACGGAACCCTCCTTCCTCCTCTCTTCCCATCCATCTGATTCCCATGATTCTGCTGTCTCAGAAGCCCGGGAACCTTAGCCACACTTACCCCATACTGC
Organism: Pachyuromys duprasi; assembly: GCA_028658305.1. Classification (NCBI taxonomy): domain Eukaryota; kingdom Metazoa; phylum Chordata; class Mammalia; order Rodentia; family Muridae; genus Pachyuromys; species Pachyuromys duprasi. Next base: position 6,741 of record JAQQSO010004666.1, on the reverse strand, counting down.
CCTGCCAAGGTATAGGCCATTTCATCAACCAATAAGGTATGTCTTAGGCAGGTTTACAAAACAAGGATAGGTATAACCAGAGCTTGAGGGTCAGTAATACGCATCAGACCAAGCTCTAACACCTCTACCTCCTAATTTCTGGGATTATAGGTGTGTATGTCACCATGCCTGAGTCTATGATGTTTTAGATACCAAACAAGGGCTTCATGAGTACAAAGGACATATTCTACCATCCAAGATACATCCTTCAGGTCTTGTAAATAAAAATTCAGCACTAACCATGACATACTACATGTAAAACCCTAACAAGACCCAAAAAGCTGAGTTTCTAGATGATTTTGATTGACTGATATTTGAGAATTCCTTAGCACATTAGCAAATAAGCCAGAAGACTAGAGAAAAGAACAGAAAGAATAAAACACTAAGCAATGGAGATGTGCTTGAAGTAAGAAGGTGAAAAAACTACTACTGACTGCCTTCTCAAGAACAATTCTTACCCACAGTTATTGTAAAGGTACTAAACTGCACATTTAAGAGGCAGCCAGTATGTTGAGAGTGGAGTGGGAAGACAAATGTTTAGTGAGGGCAAGATCATAGGGGTCCATGGTATAAGAAATGACTCAAAAGCAAACAAACATGGGTTCTCAGGAATGGGACAAATATACAATGGTAAAGAACAGATGAGTAGAGTGATGAATCTGATGCTCCAGGCACTACAGAGAAAAACAAGCAGCTCCAAGCCTTGAAACAGGGTCAAGTGCAGGAGATGAACACATTACTGTTGTCCCAATGTTATCTGAGTGGGTTTTGAAAAGAAACAAGACATTCAATGTAACTCTACTATTTCCATGGGGTTAGTATTGCCTTCGAAACTCTCTTTCCATGTACAGTCCTCAACTGAACAGAATTTCTCATGCCAACGGAAAATGGGAATGGTTCTGTAAGAAAGTATGTATCTTTAAATCAGACTCAGATAGTTTGCATACAAGGCCTTTGTCAAAATTCATATATATTTGTTAAGAGACCCTCCCCCCCGGTTATCAACAAAAACAAAATCTGGGAAAGGATGCTACCTAACATGCATAAAAACCCACATGTTTGCAGCCACAGACCTGGAAACCTATATCATACCTATTCACTCTGGTTTGGTGTAGTGGGAAAGAACAAGGCAGTTGTCATTCGTGTTGGTGGTTCTTAAGTATTTATTTGGGCAGGTGAAACAAGGCAGAAAGAGATAATATGAGAGACAATGCAAGGTTCCTCCATCTTGTATTTTTGCTGAGGCCAGTTCAGGTTTAACTAGAATTTGATCTACTTGAGGAAGAGGATGCAACCAATCTTGATAGGCTGGAGTTAGTTGGTAGGAGAAAGGCTCCCCTCTTCTGAGGACTAGGGGAGGCGGATGAAGTGAAGGGGGAGGTAGGGTGCAACCGGGATGAGACGAGGAGGGGCTCTATGGTCAGGATGTAAAATGAATAAATTAAAAATAATATATTTAAATCAAAAGAAAAAAAAAGAAGTTGAACCTTTAGTACATACAGTCAGACTGAATCTTTCTCAACCAACAGGATGCCAAGCTGCTTTATGAGAATGCAGACTTTTACTATCTGTATTGTTACAGATAGTAAAATCTTTGAGGGAAGAACCCTCAAAGTTTTTATTCCAACTGGCTGAGACCACACCCAGGTATTTGGGGATCTATGTTCAATTGCAAGTGTGCAGAACCAGGGTCTTTGAAGGCAAATCCTGAGTCTAGGCATCTTACTAGGCAGCTGTAGGGAGCTTTTCACAGAAGTAAGCAGTTTAACAGAATCTAAGACAAGCTGTAGGAGGTTCTGCACAAACAAGATCAAATAAATTAGTTAGGACAGCTTGACTTTGGGTTCCTAGCACAGATTTGGGTAATTCTCCTTGGGATCCTCACACATTAATAGTGGGAGACTTTAGTACTCCATTCTTGCCAATAGACATGCCATACAGACATAATCTCCTCCACCACACACACATACACTTAAAAACAAATATATACATATATATATTATATACTCCTGAATTATTCCCTGAAATGTAATTGGTATACAGTGAGTTTCAAGTAGTAAAGTGATATTTATATAAAACTTTGCATGAATGTCTCTTTAATAAAGAAATTGAATATATCCAGCACATTAAAAATTTTTTTGCCAGCTTTCTCCCTCTTATCCAGCCTTGTCCCTAAACTAACATTGGTGCACTTTCTGCTAAAATAGATTAGTTTCTATCTCACACACCTTTGCATTAATGGAATCATGTCTACGTATATCCTATTTCTTGCTTATGTCCCTTAGCATAATTATTTTGAGATTGTGACTGTTTTCAATGTTGATCATAGAACCAAGGGTCTCATGCCTGATAAACAAGAACTGTACCAATGAACTACATATTCAGCCCAGTTTTTCAGAGGAATGATTTTTGTTTTGTTTTGTTTATATTTTTCTTCACAATTTATTCATTATATATTGAGATTGATGCCCCCTCCCTCAACTTCCCCAGTCCCGCCCTCTCTCCCTCTTCCCCTTTCCCCCTTCCCCTAGTCCACTGAAAGGGGGAGTTTCCTCAATCGCCATCTGCCCAAGGCTTGTTAAGTCTCATCAGGACTGCTTGGATCCTCCTCCCTCACTTGGCAAGGCTGTACCATCAACAGTGTGTGATCAAAGAGCAGTCAAGTGAGTTCATGATAGAGGCAACCCCTGATCCCCTCACTCAGAGATCCACATGGAGACTGAGCTACCAATCTGCCACATCTACATAGGGAGTGTAGGTCCTCTCCATACATGGGAGGGACTAATTTATTTGTTTGTTTTATTCTGTGATTTTCTCTTCCTCTTCTTCTTCTCCTCTTCCTCCTCCTTCTTCTTCGTGCTGGTTTGTTTGTCTAGACATGGTCTAGAACTCATACAGATGTTTCTAACTCTGCCTTCCAAGTGCTGGGAATAAACGTATGTATCACCATATGTCACCATGACTGGCATAGTATAGGTTTTTCATTTAATTCATTTGTTGCTGCACATTTTCGGGGAGAGGAAGAGGAGGAAAAGAGGGGGAAGGAGGGAGTGGAAAGTAAGAAAGGAAAAATGAGCAAACAAACAAAGAAATACAAAGGTGTATGTTTATGTTAACACATGTTCTTTCTATATAAATATGGTTTTTTTTATTGCTTTTGAGAAAAAATCCTAGGAGCCAAGTGGCTGGGTCAGAGGATAGGTGTATATGTGTACGTCATGAGGAGATTGGAAAAGTGTTTTCCAAAAAGTTTGCATCTCTTTCAGTTTCCACTAGCAATGTATAATTGTTCCCATAATTGTGCATCCTTGAAACTCAGGACCATTCTCTTTCAACTTTAGCTTTTCAGAGTTTTGGCTATACTTTTCATTTGCTTTTCCTAATGCATATTGATTTTGAAAATGTTTTGTTATTTGTTTGCCACCGCAACTGCTTTAATAAGGTGTTTGTTAAGATGTTTTGACTAAATTTGTGACTGACATATTTTCCATTATTGAATTTTGAGATTCTTTACATAGTTTTAATGCAAGACCTTTATTTTCTACAAAATTAAGACATGTAATTCCATTTAAAATTAATATTTGTTACAATCTATTCATTTTGTATGCTGGCTGTAGCATCCTCTCTCATCCTCCCTCATCTTACTCCCCCCCCCCATGTCCTTCCCTTAGTCCACTGATAAGGGAGGCCCTCCTCCCATACTATCTGAGCCTAGCCTATCAAGTATCATCAGGCCTGCCTGGATCCTCTTTCTCTGTAGCTTCCTTAGGCCACGTCACCATGGGGAGGTAGTCAAAGAGCTGGCCACTGAGTCCATGTCAGAGACAGCCCCTCCTCCCCTTACTAGTGAACCCACATGGAGACTGAGCTGCCCATGGGCTACATCTGAGCAGGACACAATGGAATATTACTCAGCTATTAAAAACAAGGAAATCATGAAATTTGCAGGTAAATGGATGGAACTAAAAAAGATCATTCTGAGTGAGGCAATCTAGAAGCAGAAAGACATACATGGTACATACTCACTTAGAAGTGGCTATTAGCCATATAATATAGGATAAACATATTAAAATCTATAATTCCATTTTAATTGTACCTTTTGCAAAGGAAATGGTTTTTAATTCTGATGAAGCCTGACTTACACACATTCATATTAGAGACTATATATTAGGTATGCTATCTAAGAAAACTAACTAATCAATCTAGCTCAAACTATTAAAAATTTACTCCCATTCTGTCCTCTAAATATCTTAATTTTGATCCCAGAAACCTGTGTGTGTTAGGTAAGCTCTCTACCACTGATTTCTATTCCCCTACTTAGTTCAAACTCACAGAGATCAGTCTGCCTCTGAGTGTTGGGATTAAAGGTGAGCACCACCATGTCTGATTAAGACTTAATATTCTTGACACTGATTTCTCATACATCATACCAAAGAACAGTGTTGGAAAGATAGATGAACTCAACTTTAGTAAAATTAAATGTTTTTTGTTTCAAAAACATCATTAAAAAATAAAAAAGCAGCTGCATATTGTTGACCTATGCATATATGTCTGCAAGACCTAGGGTTTGAGGAAAGAATGGGGTAGACTAATGCTGTGGGAAACTTTAGTTTCAGTGTATTTTTATACACAAATGTCCTAAAGAAAACAATGGTCCAAGCAAAGTTGTTTGAGCTCAGAAAAACATGATCAGAAAAACATGTAAACAAATGTTAGTAAGCACATACTAAATATTAGCAGAACAGGCCTTTTCTAGAACTTTCTCAGGACAGAGCAATTTAAACATAACTGCCTGTCATGTAATATAGATTATAGCTGGGAAAACACAGAAATAAGGCAGAATGCCATATCCAGATTCAGAGGAGAGCACTCAGCATACCCTTTCACCAGATCAGCTTCAATAGCTATGATCTGATATCTAACAGAATAAACATGTTTAAATTGAATGCAAATGTTTGTCACAGGGAGGCATGAAACCACATGCAAGAATAATACAGGAAACAAAGTGTACCTGAGCGGAAAGACCCTCTGCCCTTTTTTCCTGGAGCCATTTTCACAGTTCCCCGAGGCATTGTTCTTTCTTTGTCATTCTTTTGACCATGTTCTGAAACATGACAGCACATGCATGTCAATCTAGCACTCAGGATGCTGAATCTGGAGGCTCTCAAATTCAAGGTCACTATTGATAAGACTGTATGAAGAAAAGAAAAAAATGTGAAAAATAAAAAAAATACGTAAAAGCTACATACGTTAACGAGATTCTAATATCTAGCCTATGTAATACTCTTATAACTTAACAATAAAATTAATCAAGACTGGGCAGTGGTTGCATTTGTCTTTGATCCCAGCACTTGGGAGACAGAGGCAAGTGGATGTCTTGGGTTTGAGGCCAGCCTGGTTTATAGAGTGAGTTCTATTTTTTTTAAATTTTTTTTCAGTTTATTTACTGTACATCCCAAGGGTGCCCTCTTCCTCCTCTCCTCTAAGTCTCCCCTTTCTTTCCTTTCCACCTTCCCTTCTCCCTTTTCCCCCTGAAAAGGGAAGCACCCTCTCCCCATATCAACCCTCCCCACCATATCAAGTCACATCAGAACTAAGCATTTCCTCATCCACTGAAGCCAGCCAAGGCAGCCCTGCTAGGGGGAGGTGATCCAAAGGCAGGAAGTAGAGTCTATGTTAGAAACAGCCACCTCTCCCCTCAGCCACTCTCCAGGTGCCACACATGAAGACCAAGTCTTCCATCGGCCACATATGTGCACAGAGCCTAAGTCCAGACCTTACATGTTCCTTAGTTAATGTCTCATTCTCTGCAAGCACCCATGTGACTGGGTTAGTTTTCTCTGTTGGTCTTCTTGTGAGATTGCTGTCCCCTCCAGGTCCTTCCATCTTTTCCCCAACACTTCCACAGGACCTCTAGAGCTTTCTTGGATGCAAGTTCCAGCATCTGGATTCAATCCAGTGCTGGCTGGAGCCTCCCAGAGGACAGAAGGCACACCTTTTCTGAGGAATAAGGGAGGGGGAGGGATTAAGAGAGAGGGAGGATAGGAACAGGACTAGAGGAAGGAGGGGCTACTATAAAGATGTAAAGTGAATAAATAAGTTAATTAGAAAAGAAGTAACACTGTTATACCTATCAGTCTGTCTGTCTGTCTATCTATATGAATCTAAATATCCACCAATTTAAATAGTATAAGCAAAAAAGTATAAGTAATAAGTAGAAGTATTCAGTAGAATATTTTCAGCCACAAAAATGAACTGATTCATATTACATATTGGAAAGCATTACACTAAGTATAGGGAACCAATAACAAAGTGTCAGGTATCCGAAAAGCAGAAAGACACACAGTGTATATACTCACTCAGAAGTGGGTATTTAGACATAAAATATAGGATAATCATACTAAAATATGTACACCTAAAGAAGCTAAGCAAGGAGGAGGACTCTGGGTAAGATCCTCAATCCTCATTCAGAAAAGCAAAGAGGATAGACACCAGAAGAGGAGGAAAAGAGGGAACAGGACAGGAGCCTAACACAGGCAGCCTCTGAAAGACTACCCTTCAAAGTATCAAAGGAGATGGTGAGACTCATAGTCAAACTTTTTTTAAAATTGTAATTTATTTATTTTTATATTAATCACAGGTTAGGTACTTTGCATCCCAGGCATAGCCCCCTCCCTCATTCCCTCCCACTCTCCCCATCCC
>JAQQSO010004665.1:0-12603 GCA_028658305.1 Pachyuromys duprasi | reverse complement strand
TTTCTTGCTTTTTAACTTCTTGAGTTCTTTATATATACTGGATATTAGCCCTCTGTCAGAAGTAGGATTGGTAATGATCCTTTCCCAATCTGTAGGCTGTCGTTTCGTTCAGATGACAGTGTCCTTTGCTTTACAGAAGCTTTTCAGCTTCATGAGGTCCCACTTATTGATTGTTGATCTTAGAGCCTGTGCTGTTGGTGTTCTTCTGGATTTCTTAGGCACCTACCATATCTTCACATAATCTTAACTATGAATTACACTGTCACAGGAAAGGATTAAAATCCCTTATCTCTTAATAAATGAATCTACTTAAAAAACAGTTTGGAGTTCTGACAAAGATGTAGATAATGAGCTATTATTTAGCCACAAAAAGGAAAAAAATACTACTGTGTGCTGGAACATTGATGGTGATTCAAAGATCATACTAAATGTAAGAAGTCATATACTGTGAAGTTCTGTGTATGTAAAAAGCTCAAAGCATACATACTTGTGAATACAGAGAACAGATGAATTTTCTTGAGAAAGCAGAGCTTATAGTGAGGGGGTGATGATTGATAGACCCAAGTTTTCTTTTAGAGATGATTAAAATGTTCTATAATTGTATAATGATAGACAACCTCATAAAAATGCAAAATATTGAAATTCACATTTTATAACAGCAACTGAATAGTATATGTGATGGTTAACCTATAGGTTCTACCAGAAGAGGAAGAAGAAACTTCTTCACTGCTATACTCAGCATTTGGAACAGTGCCTACCAGCTTTTATTCTTCAAAATATGTTCCCCAAATAATATGTACAATGCACCATGTCATCTTATAAATGGAAGGCTAAAGACCGTGATATTCTGTTTTAAACTTTCAGAGAAGATTTATTTTAGATTATTGATTTTATTAGTTTTTTTTCCACACTGGAGGGTGGGGAGGTACACACACTAAACTTCACAATATTTCTGATATGTGAAAGCACTGTCTCTACAGCTAAATCCAAGTCTAAACCTGTGTGGACACTTGTGTGGAAATCTGGGGTGTTCTGTGTGCTTCTCAGGAGTTGATATATGGAAGTCTCTCATGTTTTACATCATGATGTTGATCTGAAATGCTCATATTAACTCTTTCCCATGACAGTGACCACTATCTAATAGTGCTTCACAATTTCAAAAAATAGTTTTTCTTTTTTAAATTTATTTATTGTTTTATTAATTACAGTTTATGCCTTTGTTTCCCATCGGTAGCCTTCTCCCTCATCCCCTCCCAATCCTATCCTCTTTCCCTCTTCTCCTCCCCAAAATAGTAGTTTTAAGCACCGATTATGAAAACAATTTTATTCTACTGGTTTCCATAATGCATAAATACCAAAATGCTATTAGAGTTGGTGCTACAGTTCACTCATTACAGCTGAGGTGCTTTCACTCTTTTTAAGGCAACAAAAAGCTGTGCTATCTTTAGGTCAACTGTTTTTACAATTAATGACAGATTAGACCTTTGTGAAGTTGAAATCAATTGTCTGTGCCAATAGGACATGTTCTAAATAAATATAATAGCATCAATTATGTATTCAAAATTATTACCTTGCTACTAAAATTTTTGACCTTCAAAAGTTAAGACTTGACTCTTAGTGTTGATCAGAAAGGGTGACATGAATTCAGTACTCAGTATTCCAAGAACCCTTCTTTCATTTTTATAAAGATATCAGTTCACTGTCAGGAGTCTGCCCTATTGCAGCATTTACTTACCTTAGCTAAGCATATCTGCAAAAATCCTATCTCCAAACAAAGTCTTTTATTCTGTTCACATTTAAGTGGCTTTGCACATGTCAAAAAATTAATTCCTTGATTTTTTTTTATTTTTAGATTTATATTTTTTAAATTTTAACCCAATAAATGAATAAACATTTTTCTCTTTTTTAAAATTGCAAATAGGTTCTTCTCTCCACCCCCAAGCACAATTTTCTCCCCCTCTACTCCTCCTAGTTCCTCTCCTTTCCCCAGTCCACTCTGGTTTTCCCTCAGAAAAGAGCAGGCCACGAGCAATGACAACCATACAAGAGAAAACAAGATACAATAAGACAAGATGGTAGCTCTCATATGGAGGCTGAACAAGGCAACCCAATAGGAGAAAAAGGGTCTCGAGAGCAGGCAAAAGAGTCAGAGATACACTCACTCTGGCAGTTAGGAGTCTCACAGAACCACTGAGCTAATATCCATAACATATGTGCAGAGGACCTGCTGCAGACCCATGCAGGCCTTGTTCTTGCAAGTTCAGTCTCTGTGAGCCCAGGTGATTCCCGCTTAGTCAGTCAGCAGGCCATGTCCTGGTGTCCTCAACCCCTCTGTCTCTTACAGTCTTTTCTTCTCCTCTTCCATGGGGTGCCCCAATATCAAATGGAAAAGACCTTAAGAGGTCTCCAATTTAGACTATCTCTGCATATTGTCTGGCTGTGGGTCTCTTCACCTTTTCTTGTCTTTTGCCAGAGGAAGCCTCTCTGAAAATTTATAATATCATTATCTATCTATCTATCTATCTATCTATGTATTTATTTATTACAGTTTATTCACTTTGTATCCCCCTTGGAGCTCCCTCCTTCTTCCCCTCCCAATCCTACACTCCTTCCCTCTTCCCCACCTGTGCCCCTCCCCAGTCCACTGGAAAGAGAGGTCCTCCTCCCCTTCCTTCTGATCCTAGTCTATCAGGTCTCATCAGGAGCGGCTGCACTGTCTTCCTCTGTGGCCTGGTAAGGCTGCTTCCCCCTCACGGGAAGGTGATCAAAGAGAAGGCCCATCAGTTCCTGTCAGAGATAGTCCCTGTTCCCATTACTATGTAGCCCACTTGGACACTGAACTGCTATGGGCTACCTCTGTGAAATTTTATAATATCTTAAGGAATCTTTAAAGTTAATATTGTCATAGTCATATTACCAAGCTAAACGATACTGGGGAGGAAAAGTAAGCACCTGGCATTCTAGAGACTGTTCCACTTATAACAATGTTCCACCCTGCTACCAAACAAGCATCCGTCACTCGCGCTGGTGGGAACTGTTGTCCGGAACTGTGTTTCTAGAAAGATTCAGGGAAAGCATGTGAAAATGTGACACATGCTTTAGAAATGAAAATTATTTGACTTGAAATGCAAATTGTTGAGTGAAGTGATTGCTGAGACACCAGAGCAATGGTTGGAAAGACAACTGTTCGCCAAAGTAAATACCTCAGAGACGGAGAAGGCATCTATGTAGCAGGGATAATTTGCGTAGCCAAACAGTAAAATATGTATATTTGAATCATCTATCCTTTTCAAATAAACAGGACCACCAGTGTTAAACAAACAAACAAAAAATGAAGCTATTAACCAGTCCCCACTGTGCATAATACAAGGAAGCCAATTCTTCCACTAGGTTAAGTATGTTCTGACTGGGGCAAAACAATGTGTCTGCAATACCAGAGTTCCTCATCTTCTAACAGCTCTGAAAATTACGTAGGTTTCAGCAATTTAGAACAGTCCTTATTTTAAATACTTTCAAGGTTTTCATTGACCTCCTTTCCCTACTTGCCTGAGCTGCTCCCCGTGCCTCTCTGTCTCCCCGTCTCTCCTTCCCCTCTCTTTCTCTTCTGTGAGCCATTTTAGGCTCCATTGATTTCTTCAGATGTCCCATTGCAATCCCAGGCTCCATGTGTCCAAGGCCTTTTCTTCTATACTTTTTACTGAGCGGCATCTCTTTCATTCTTGAGTCCTTAGCCTTCTCAGTTGCTCCTTTAGAGAGATTACCGTGAACTAGGAATCTAGCTAAATTTTTATGCCTACATTTTCATCGTTCTCTGTACCTTTAACCATTGTTTTGTCTTTGTCTTAGTCTGATTTGTAATACTGCAAAAATGTTCAAGACTGAAACTTTAATAAAGAATAGTTTTTTTTTTCAGCCAGAGGCAGAAAGCTACAAGGTAGATAGTTGATTAGTTCCTTCTTGATAGAGAAGAAGACATGGCCAAGGTGAATTTTAGCTTTATTATCTAAGTGGTGTGTGTGTGTGTGTGTGTGTGTGTGTGTGTGTGTGTGGCTGTGACAGTCTGTCTGTGCATTTATGTTTGTGGGTGTGTGCATATGAGAAAGAGTTGTTGTATGTGGTTTATGTGTACTTAAGCAAGGGTACAAGGTCCACTGATCTCCTCTATCACTCTCTACCTTATTTACCAGAAGCTACAATGTTATATTTTAATCATTTATTTGCCTTTTAGTTGCCTAAAGTTTCTAAATGTTAGTGTTTTCACATACTAGCCGTCTTAACTAAACAAACTACACTGAACTCTTAAAGTAAACCAGCTTCAATCTAACTTGCAACAGAACAGAATTCGCCTTGGATGATTTGGTCTAGAACCACAGTAAATGACATTAGATCCTAATTTTTTTTCAGTCACTAGTATTTATTATGATTATTATTACAATTTGTTCACTTTGTACCCCAGCTGTAGCCCCTCCCTTTTCTCCTCCCAGTCCTGCCCTCCCTCCCTTTAATTCCAACTATATCCCTCCCTCAGTCCACTGATAGGGGAGGTCCTCCTCCTCTACTATCTGACCCTAGCCTACCAGGTCTCATCAAGGCTGCACCCCCTAAAGGGAGGTGATCAAACGGCTGTCACTGAGTTCATGTCAGAGACAGCCCTTGATACCCTTTCTAAGGAACCCACTTGGAGACTTAGCTGCCATGGGCTACATCTGTGCAGGCGGTCTAGGTTATCTCCATACACGGTTCTTGTTTGAAGTATCAGTTTCTGCTGGCCCCCTTGGGCCCAGATTTTTTAATTAAAATTTTATTTTTATATCAATTACAGTTTATTCACTTTGTATTCCAGCTGTAGCCCCCTCCCTCTTCCCCTCCTAATCCCACTCTCCCTCCCATATCTCTTACTATGCCCCTCTCCAAGTCCACAGATAGGGGAAGTCCTCCTCCCATTCCATCTGACCCTAGCTTATCCATTCTCATCCGAACTGGCTGCATTGTCCTCCTCTGTGACTTGGCAAGGGTGCTCCCCCATCCAGGGGAGGGAGTCAAAGAGCTAGCCACTTAGTTCAAGTCAGAGACAGTTCCTGTTCCCCTTACTGGGGAATCCACTTGGATACTGAGCTGCCATGGGCTTCATCTAAGCAGGGGTTCTAGATTATATCCATGAATGGTCCTTGGTTGAAGTATCAGTCTCAGAAAAGACCCCTGTGCCCAGATATTTTGGCTCTGTTGGTCTCCTCGTGGAGCTTCTGTCCCCTCTAGGTCTTTCTATCTCCCTCTTCTTCTGTGCACTCTGCCCAAAGTTTGGTTGTGAGTCTCTGCATCTGCTTCAATACCTTGCTGGGTAGAGTCTTTCAGAGGCTCCCAGTGGAAGGCTCCTGTCCTGTTTCCTGTCTTCTCCTACTTCCCATGTCTATCCTGTTTGCCTTTCTGAATGAGTATTAAACCTCTTCCCTAGGGTCCTCCTTGTTGTTTAGCTTCTTTTGGACTAGATTTTAGCATATTTATCCTATATTATATTGCTAATATACACTTATAAGTGAGAATATACCTTGTGTATCATTCTGCTTCTGGGTTGCCTCACTCAGGATGATCTTTTCTAGTTCCATTTGTTTTTACAGCTTGAGATCCTAAGATGATAAACATCTGAGGTTATGACCTCTATTACTACCAGAATGTCAGAGTGGAAATTAAGTCTTTAGCACTAAAACATGTGAATAGTGGTCATCAGTATAACAGCTGTGCCAATGCTATATATGTAGCACCTTTTTCTGGCAGGTTTGGGAATATAATTTATAGGATACACATCTGGGAGAGACAAATGATGCCTTTTCTTCCCCAGCAGCCTGCATAGCCCCTTCTGACACTTTGAGAACTAGCCAGCAGAGAAGTATCCAGCTCAGTTCCAGTTTCATTCCTTTGTACCTTGCAAGTAAAGTGTGTGCCTTGAGAGGCCATAAACCATAGAAGGGTAATCACTACTGATTTTTTTTTGCTCAATGCATGTAATACAAAACTGTTTTCTAAATATTCATGTTTATACTTATAGACTTAGGCTAGTCTCAATCAACCCTAATCAGAGTTTTTATTTGCAGTGACTAATAGTGAGTGTAGAGACTTTTGGCCACTCAAGATGCAGAGAATAAGTGATAGATGATAGAATGGCTCATTTCTAAACAAAGTATTTATGCTATGGCCTATACGGCTTACGGGACATTGTAGAAAGGGGGACAGAAAGAATGTAAGTATCTGTAGATGGGGAAAAGGGGAGAAAATTCCCATCTTCTGGACATGACACAACCAAGTCAATGATGAACTTACACAGGCTGTAATTACTTGTACTGGGCTTGTGCACAAACCAGCCTTCTCAGCAGTCACTCATGGATGTGAAAGGAACTGATGGGGCCCAGTCCCTGACTATTGTCTTATCATCCCCTGATGGTGACCTCTAGAATTATGAGAGTCCCTACCTTCAGTTGGGTGACCACTGGGTTAGACTCCAATGAATAGTTTCAATCTCACATTCTCTCTAATGATGCTACTCAAACTTAGAAGAATTCAAACAAAGCAAAAAGGTATGAATGTGGGGAAGCGATCAATTGGAAAAAAAGGGGTGGCTAACAGGAGAGATGACAAAATGAGAAGGGATGAAAACCAACCAGAATGAACAGTACTCAGTTGACTCAGTGGGAACTGGGAGCGAATAGTGGATAAGGTGTGGAGGAACTTGAGCGGGGAAAATAAGCAAGTCCTGTCTTACATTAAAATAAACTTTATGTGTGCATGAAACTTTCAAATGATAAAAAAATTTAATTCAAAAAATAAGTAAAATAGTTATGACAGAACTTAATTTGGCCCTTTTCCAAATATCACACATAAATCTTAAAAAACACCAATGTTTTTTAAATGTTCTGTGATAAAATGCATCAGAGTCAATACATCATGAGTCTTACAGCCATGAGAAAAAAAAAACCATACAGGAGAGATTACTATTCTAGAAGACTCTCAAGATCAAATTGGGAGTTAGCTATGTAACCCATTTTTAACTGGATTATTTGGTATTTAATTTCTTGAGTTCTTTATATAGTCTGGATATTAGCCTTCTGTCAGATGCAGGGTTTGTAAAGGTCTTTCCCAGTCTGCCAAAAGCAAAGTGTACTGTCAACCGAAAATAGGACAGCCTACAGACTGGGAAACATCTCTGAGATTCCATCTTATACACATCAGAATGGCTGAGATAAAAAAACTCAAGGGAGAAAAGATGCTAGAGAGGATGTGAAAAAAGAGGGAACACTCCTCCATTGCTGGTGGGAGTGAAGACTTGTACAGCCACTTTGCAGGTCAATCTGACACTTTCTCAGAAAATTGGGAATAGTGCTATGTCAAGACCACTTCTAGGCATATATCCGAGAGATGTTCCACTGTACAATGTTCATACAACAAGGACATTTGCTCAACTATGTTCATAGCAGCTTTATTAGTAAATGCCAGAAATTGGAAACAACCCAGATGTCCCTCAATTGAGGAACGGATACAGAAATTGTGGCACATTTACACAATGGAACACTACTTGGCTATTAAAAATAAGAAAATTATGAAATTTACAGGCAAATGGATAAAATTAGAAAAGATCATCCTGAGTGAGGTAATTCAAAAACAGAAAGACATGCTTGGTATATACTCACATATAAATGGATATTACCTGTGTAATATAGGATAACCGTACTAAATTCTACAGACCTAAAGAAGCTAACTAACAAGGAGGACCCTAGGGAGGATGCTTAATTCTCATTCAGAAGGGCAAACAGGATAAATACCAGAAGCAGTGGAAGAAAGGAAACAAGATGGGAGACAACTACAGATGTCCTCTGACAGACTTCACACGGCAGGGGACTGAAGCAGATGCTGAGACTCACAGACAAACTTTGGGCACATCACAGGAAGTGTTATGGAAGAAAGGAGGGATATTAGGACTCACAAGAGACAGGAGCTCCACAAGATACCAACACAGCCAACAAATCTGGGCCCAAGTAGTCCTGCAGAGAAGGATGCATCAACCAAGGACTGTCTGGAGTGGACCTAGACCCTCTTCTCAGAGACTAAAAAGCACATAGGCTAAGACGCACATAGTGTATGTGCTTCTTAGTCTCCAAGCAGGTTCCCTAGTAAGGGGAGCAGGGGAAGTCTCTGACATGAACTCAGTTGCCTGCTCTTTGATCACTTCTCCCTTGGCAAGGTGGCTTTACCAGGCCACATAAGAAGAGGATCCAGGAAGTCCTGATGAGCTTGATGGGCTTGAGTCAGATAGTAAGGGAAGAGGACTCCCCCTCTTCAGAGGATTAGGGGAGGGAAATGAGTGGGAATGGGGGGAAGGTGGGACTGGGAGGAGATGAGGGAGGGGATTATAATCAGGATACAAAGTGAATGAATTGTAAACAATAATAAATTAAAAATAGAAGTTAGGTTTTATTTCATATTTAATGTATGGTTTATTTAAAATCCTAAAGTAACAAAACATAGAACCATAGAACTGGGTTAGAATTCACTATTGAAGAAGTTTAATTTGACATTTTTATTAGATCGCCATTCAAAGTACTTTTGATTTTTAATGTAATATTAAAGAGTGTTTGTAGAATAATCTTTCATTCCATTCAGTTCAATTTCCATAACTCAAGTGTGTTTTACACAAATGTAAAGAGGAAGGAAGGAAAGAAGAAAGGAAGGAAGGAAGAAATGAAAAAAGAAAATGGGAGGAAGGGAAGAAGGAAGGAAAAGGGGAGGAAAGAAGAAAAAGAGGGAAGAAGAAAAGATAGGAGGGAAGGAGGGACAGAAGTTGAGAGGAATGAGTTGAAAAATGAGGGGAGAGAAGAACAGGGAGAAAAGTCAAATGCCTAGCTTATTTTCTTTGAGTGATTCTCTGTGTAAATCCCCTTTTCTCTGATACTTAAGTGCATACAGAAAATCATGAATTCTATAGAAAATTAGAAATCACATCTGGCCAGCTATTTTTGATTTACCAAGCCAGAAATAGCTTTAAAAAATACTTGCCTTTGCAGACTTGCATAATCAATCATTTGATGCCTCCATCTGCATATCCGCATCAGCTTCCCTTTAACAAGCTGCCTCTCTCCCTCCCAACATTGCAGGAGGCTCCAAAACATTTCAGTTCAATTTTGAACTCAGTAAGAATGACAAGCTTGTGGGACACAGTCTTAGGAGCACACCGTTAGGTGAGGCTGTGGTTGTGTGAGCATCATGAAACGTCAGTACAAAAATCTATGTGTGGATTTGTGTGTCCCTGAGGTTACAAGGTCTGACTTGCTGTGCTGCCTTTTCCTTCATAGAACCTTGCTTATACTTGACGACAGGACACCAAAGGGCCCCAAACCCCTCTCTAGGTGGCCTGGCCCAACACCAGCTGTGAGTGAGACATACTGCAGAGTAACCACAAGACAACACTCAGGCAATAACAGTTAACAATTGCCATAAAATCACCGATAAGAATGCTTAAAAGAGTTTTCTAAGTTCATATTTCCAGGAAATCGCTACCTAGTGCCAGAGAAGGCTTCAATATCTTCTCCATTCCTTTTCCTGTCACCATCATTTCATTTATCTTGCATTGATGACTTCCCCAACGTTTTGAGAAGCATACTTGTAAGCCTAGTCTGTTTGTCTGGAGTGGGTACAGTGATATGGAAAAATAAAACAAAACTTCTTTCAGTTAGAGAATAGAATGGATTAACATTCTTTTCTGCTGTTGTCATGAATCAGCAGGTGAGTGCCTGCCTCCCTTTTGGTTCTCAGATGTAACCTATAAAATTCTGGGTCTCTTCAGAAATCAGCAACAGTTTTGTTGGTAGAGACTGTGCTCAACTTCTGAGAAACTCATAGGCCTTTGCATTCTCTGCTGGCTTTATCCTTGGCTTAGTGGAATCTGTATCAGGAAACAACAAGGACTTTTACCTCACTAAGATAATGAGGGACCTCACTTAGCCAATGAGGGTTTTCATTTTAGGCAGCTTTAGCTTGTCCATTTCTTCTCTTGCCATAGTGAGGCCAGTAGCAGTATGAGGTGGCAGCTGCATGAGACTTACACCAAAGGAGTTGAGAAACATAAACTCAGAACAGTTTTGTCTGAGCATTAGGACAATGTTCGATAGAAATCCAAAAGGAAAATTTCAAGGCATCTGACCAGCTATGTGAGAAGGATGATGGCAAAGGGTCAACAAGACCAAATCATTTGCTAGTCAGCTCAATGTCCTCTGAGGGGGAATAGCATACGTGTGTCATGAGAGCTTAAAGTAAACCACCACCATAACAATATGTATATTTTTAAAACTAATTCATTTATCTTCCAAGCTAGCATTTAAATCTCTTGAAATAAATTGTGTCAGAGAAGAATTTTTAAAAGAATATTAATTATTGATGATATAATCTACATATTGGAATGTTCAAAACATAATCTATGAGGATCATGCAGTCTTGTATCTCTATGAATGAGACCAATGCTAAAATAATAAATTTAAAACTTTATGAGATTATTTCTCAATTATTTTCATAACTCAATTGTGGCATTCATGAATATGAACTCAGTAGATGAGAATGCCACATTAGTATGCCACAGAGTTGAACAGCACTAAATTTAAAAATATGGAACACTTTCAGTCATGTTATATCCTTGTTTAGATCATTAAAATAGGTCCAATTTATTGAAAACTTAAAAATGTGACAGTCAGTATGTTGTCATACACACATTATATTTAAGCTTGAAACAACCCTTTGAGGTAGATACTATTTATTTCTGTTTTGTATAGATCATGGAACTAGATGGATTAAGAACCCTGTCTTATATTGCATAACTTGATATATATATATATATATATATATGTGTGTGTGTGTGTATATATATGTATATTTGATCCATACATACACACACACACATGGCTATAGTTTCTATTGTGTCTGACTCCACAAATGACATGCCTAACAAGGTTACATAGTGCTCAATTACTTTAAAAAAATTATTATTTTGAAAGCAAGTTCAAACTTGTGAATTACTTTCTCATTCAACTTCCACAGAGGTTATCTAATAAGCTTCAGATTGGGATGCAATGCTGTGGTCAGACTGCTTCATAGCAAACTTGACAATTAGGCGGCAATCCTAATTGGAAGAATTCTGTACTGTGCATAACACATTTGCAGTGATCTCAGTGTCCTTACAGCTGCTGGCACAGGCATTATTAGAGTCTAGGAAAACAACTATTTTCAAGTGAACGTAGAATGTGATGTCAAACACAATGTGTGAAGAAGTTACTCCGTTTGAATAAAAGTCAATGGACGGAATTAGTCTACAAAAAAGCAAGAAGGAATTCTGCCTATTGTCTGATGCCAAGATTGCTCATGAGAAAAGAAGTTAGATCTTAAAGATTTATCTTAGGAAACAAATAGATACTGTACTTTGTATGTTACTTGATGGGAAATATTAATATGAAACCTGTCATTTCCCCTCATCGTTTTGTATTTTGGATGCACTTGTATGAATACATTTTTTTAAGATTTAAGTGATAGAATATTTCTTAGGGCTCATGAGTCTTGCTTCTCTCAGACCATATATCACTTGCGTTTTCATTATTTTTTTTCTCAAAGCAAGGTTATCATTGCTGATTACTGGATAACAAAATTATTTGTTCTGTAACCTGACTTGAAATAAAAAGAAAACAAATATTGAAAAATATATTTTATCTTTTTAAAACTTCAGTATACCTTTTTCTCCATTTGTATTTTGATTTCCCTGTCCCAAGGAAACTATGCAGGCAGTTGATGGTAGCTGATATACTTTGTGCTTATAATTATTCTGTATTGTGTAACATTTATTTTGTTAGTTTTTATTAAAATAAAACAAAGTCTCGTCTCTTGTTTTCAATTGTCCTTCTGCTAGATGCCACTTTTCTGTAGTTGATAAAAAAACCTTAGAATATTTTTTTCTTTATCAAGATCTTATGGTATTTGCTTGAGTCGGGCATTTGTTGGGCATTCCCTAAATCTCTCCTCTATCTGCTTTATCTTTATCCCAGCACACCTTGTAGAAAGGTAAAATATGGGTTGACGTTTTGTGGGTGGGTTGGTGTTTCTCTCTGTGTGCTAAGACACAAGTCTAGTTAGAGCGTCCTCTTCAGTCTCATGGCCTCTGCTACTAGAAGTCTCTGCTTGACTCCCACTCACATCTTGCCAGAAGCCTACCCTGACTTAGATATCCAGCTTGTCACAGAGATACCCCGACCCTCAGTTTCTCTTTTCTCGATAGGCCTTCTGGCCGCTGGTCCAGGTCTGATCTTCAACCTCTTTACTCTCTGTACCCACTCTCCTACCTTGTTCACGCTCTTCAGCCACTGCTTCTGTCTATACTATCTCCCCTTCTGAGTGATATTTATGCATCCTCCCTTAGATCCTCCATGTTACCTATCATCTGTGGGTCTGTGTCTTGTAGTATGCTTATCCTGTACTATATGACTAAAATCCACATATAAGTGAATAAATATCATCTGTATCTTTCTGGGTCTGGATTACTTCACTCAGGATGATCTTTTCTAGTTCCATCGACTTGCCTGC
>JAQQSO010004664.1:0-12604 GCA_028658305.1 Pachyuromys duprasi | reverse complement strand
TTTTTGACAAAGAAGCCAAAACCATTCAATGGAAAAAAGACAGCATCTTCAACAAATGGTGCTGGTCCAACTGGATATCTGTATGCAGAAAAATGAAAATAGATCCATATTTATCACCTTGCACAAAGCTAAAGTCCAAGTGGATCAAAGACCTCAACATAAAACCAGACACACTAAACCAGTTAGAAGAAAAAGTGGGAAAGACCCTAGAACTCATTGGCACAGGAGACTTCTTCCTGAATAGAACACCAACAGCACAGGCTCTAAGATCAACAATCAATAAGTGGGACCTCATGAAGCTGAAAAGCTTCTGTAAAGCAAAGGACACTGTCACCCTTTATGTTTTAAATGAAGTCCTTAATTCCTAGATCTTTAACTAACTGATGTGGAATCATAGACAATTAGCTGAGTACCAATTTTCTTTCTCTACCTGTTTTATGAACTGAATATACCAACCCCACTAAATTATTGTAAAGTACACAAGTTATGCTATAAAGGATTTAGAAAGGTATCTTTTTTGTCTTAATTTTGTTACTATCATGACAGTGTTTTAAAATATTATCGCTATGCATCCAGAAATGGCTTCAGTGGAAGTACAGTGAATTGGACAGAAGATCAAATACATAGTATGAAGATAAATGATTTTGGCATGCTACTTGAGTCTGTGTGAATTCAACTATGAACATCGATGTACCATTCAAAAACGGAGGTGGGCAAGATTAAGGCTCTTGGAAAATTTGTAATGGTAATTTTCCTTATATTATCAACATCACCCAATTCTCAATTTAATTGTTTTATTAACAATGCACATCACACACACACATACACACACAAACAATAAAATGCAAGTTTTACTGTAAATTTCTTTTCCATTAAACAATGTCTATAAACAAACTTTTCATGCTAAGTTCTACATCATACATGTATCTACTTGATTTCTACCTTCAGTAGTACATTATGGCAATTGTTCACAGAGGAAAATGAAAAAAATTTACATAACCTAATTCTGTAACATTGTGTGAATGACAAAGTCTTTCCACAGTTAACAAAAAAATCAACAGAATAAAGAGTTTTGTAATTATTAACTCTGTTTCTGCCCTTGTCTATCTATGTGACAACATATTGAATGAAGAAAATATGATTTAATTTCAAATATAGCCGTGAAAATATAAAAAGCTGTTACATTCACAGCATGTTGTAACAGCTTTGTGTTTTGTCTATGAAACTTTGAAGCAGTAAGTTTTAAATTGTAATTAACATAAAGTTGTAGAACATATAAATACTTTTTGGAAAAGAGGAGACGAATTTTCGAACAACTATGAAACTTTTTATGCACACCAACTGGATAACCTGAAAATTTGAATTCTCTCATGTACCAAAATGTAGAACATTTATGTACAGTCACAATTTATAATTCTACATTAATATTCTTAGTATATATTGCAGTCATAATGTAACTAATAGCTAAACAAACATTTTACACGAAATTATCTTTAATTTTGTGTATAAAATGAGCAAGAAATTAATCTTAATTGGGATTAAGTCTTAATCCTAGATAAATGTGGTTGTTTATGTTCTTCTACAAAACTTTTAGTCAGTTCAACCCCTACACATTTAAGACTAGGTTTATAAATGCAGATTATATACTATATTGTGAATCCATTCAAAAAGTTTTTTATAACATAGGACAAAAATATGATTATTTTAAAGTCACTTTATTTTTTTTGTTCTCATCATTTGTTAAGAGCTTGCTTGCAGGCTAGTATATGTTGTTTTGTTGCTAGATTGCCTGTGGATGCCTGGCACAAAAACAGACGTATAGACCAATGGAACAAAATCAAAGATCCAAACATGTGTACATGTAACTCTAGTCATCCAAAATACAAAATGGTGACAAAATCATGCATGAGATAACAGATTGCATCTTCAACAAACAGTTCTAGGAATACTGGATATCCACATGTAGGAGAGATAAATCAGAGCCACATGCTTCACCTAGCATAAAAATTTGTCCAAAATTCGATCAAAGAAATTTGAAACATGAAATATTGAAAACTATAGAAAGAAACCTATGCAGATCCCTGCAATACATAGCTGTAGGAAAGGATTTTGGAATAAGACTCATTCAACCAATAATTAAGGCCGATAATTGAGAAGAGGGACTTCATAAAACTTAAAAAAATATTTTGCATAGCTAAAGCAAAAATCATCAAGTGACTATGAAGCATACTGAATGGGAAAAAAAGCTTTGCCAACTACACTTCTTTCAAAGGATTAAAATCCGTGGCATAGAGATAACTAAAATAATGTAGTTTCTTTTTTAATTCACTAAATGGTCTATGTAATAGAACACAGAAATCTTTAAAGAAGAAATTTAAAAAATGGCAAAGAAACATTTTTTTAAATGTTCAATGTTCCCATCAGTTAGTAAAATGCAAATAAAAATGACTGAGATTTTATCTTTCCCTAGATAAAATGGTGGAAAGCAACAAAATAACCAGCAGTAAGTGCTGGAAATTATGTGGGTAAAAGAGGCAACTATCACTCACTCTTTGTGTGATTACAAACTGGTCCAAGTCTTCTGAAAATCCATGTGGAATATCTTCAGAAAGATAAAAAATAAGTTACTGTTTTGCATAGCTATAACATTTCTTGTATATTACAAAAGGACTTGCCAGCCTACTCCACAGATAATTTTTTAGCAATTGTTATTGCTAATCTGTTCATAATGTCCAGGATACAGTTACAACTTAAATGTCCTCCAACTCAACAGTAGAGAGTGAGCTTGTAGCACCTACACAATATTTGTGTGAGGTAACTAAGCCCCAGAAATACAAATATAGCATATTCTCTCTCATCTCTGTTAAAATTTCCTAGAATTGAATACTGAAACTATGTAATTGCAGAAACCAGGAAAGTAACAGAACCGTAAAGGAGAGTAGTTAATAGAGAATGGAAATATCAAGATACAGTAATTTTTAAATGGGAATTGAAATAATGGGGATGACTTTAATTAGGGAGTGTGTGAGAGATTAATACAAAAGAAGGAAGATAGTATATAAAATAACATCTAGGGTGTCTAACAAGTCATAGGGAATTAAATTATTATCTCCTTACCTAAAATATAATACTTAAGAGTCATAGTGTAAACTTACATAAATAATTCACTGAAATTTGCCCATATGGTTGGATAGTTCCCTTGCACAATTAGCAGATTTTCTAGGAAAAACCCAACATCAGACATGTGAAGCCCCTTGTCATTTTCTCAGTGTTTATGTTTGTGATGACCTCAGTAGCTTTCCTTTGTGGTGTCATTTTGGGCTTGATGGAAAACTCTTATCACATCTCTGCTAGGTAAGGAAGACATAAAACACCAAACCTAAATCAAATCCAAATATATTTCCTAATTTTTTTTAAAAAAAGGTAAGATTAAGAATAAGATGATCCTTGTAATTTGCCAAATATAGCAGGGCATAGGGGTCTTTTATGAGACTGTTTCTCCAACCAAGGACCATACATGGATATAACCTAGGGCCCCTGCTTGAATGTAGCAAATGGTAGCTCAATATCCAAGTGGGCACACTAGTAAGGGGAACAGGGACTATTTCAAACATGAACTCAACGGCTGGCTCTTCCACCCCCCACATGACTTTTAATTTTCATACATTTCCTTTCAAATTTTTAATAACTTCAGTTATATGCATGACCTTTAGTCTGCATCCAACTATCCGGAAATGTGTTGCATGTAATTATATATAAGAACTAGAAAATTCCCAATTCCCAAGGACTATAAGAAGATGAAACTAACTCTAGGAGTTATTGCTCATCTGATACCAAAGGAACTGGACAGATTCTAAAAGGATACCTCAATAACCAGTCTGTAAAACTGCTTCTGTGTTGACTCCATATATCTAATGAACTGATTCATATCTCTGTATTTTTTCCAAATTTTTTAAAGTAGCATTTCTGTCATAATCCTCCCCATTACTGTATCATATTCAGATGAAATACATGCCATGTATAAATTAGAAATATTTAGAATGATTAAAGAGGAAGCAACTGAGTCCATGTCAGAGACAGCTCTTTCTCCCTTTACTAGCATACCTAGCGTACTAGCTTATCTACTATATGTGAGCAGGGGTCCAATGTCCTGTCCATTAATGGTCCTTGGTTGATGCATCAGTCTCTGCAGGCTCCCCTGGAACCACATTTTTTGGCTTTGTTGATTGACTTGTGGAGCTCCTTTCCCCTCCAGGTGCTTCTATCTCCTAACTCTTCCATAAGACTACCTGTGCTCTGCCCAAGGTTTGGCTGTGAGTCTCAGCATCTGCTTCAATCTCCTACTGATTAGAGTCTTTAATTGGAGATCTGTGGTAGACTCCATTCCTATTCCCTCTTTTCAATTGCTTCAGAATGTCTATTCTATTTGCCCTTCTGAATGAGGATGAAGCATCTTCCCTAGGGTGCTCCTGGTTACTTAGCTTCTTTAGGTATAGGGATTGTAATATGGTTATACAGAATTATATGGCGTATATCTGCTTATAAGTGAGCACATACCATGTGTGACTTTCTGGGTCTGGGTCTACCTTGCTCATGCTGATCACCAGATCCATCCATTTGACAGAAAATGTCATGATTTCCTTGTTTTTAATAACTGAGTAGTGACTGACTGTATTCTGTATCCATTCTTCAGTTGAAGGACTTCTGGCCTTTTTCCAGTTTCTGGCTATTAAGAAAAAAGTTGCTTCTTGATCACTTTCCCCTGTGCCAGGCCACAGAGGAAGAAAAGGCAGTCAGTCCTGTTGACAGACTTGATAGGATGCAGTCAGTTAGTAAGGCAGGAAAGCTCCCCCCTTTCTGAGGACTCAGGGAGGAGAATACAGGGTAGGGGGAGGAGAGATGGTAGGACAGGAATGAAAACGGGGAGGAGCTTAAGATCAGGATGTTAACTGAATAAATTTAAAACAATGAATTTAAATTTAAAAAGCAATATTTAGAATGATAGTTTTTCTTGTGTAAATTTTTATTATAATTTATTCACAATGCATCCCAGCTGTATCCCCTCCCCCTTCTCCTTCCAGTCCCACCAGCCCTCCTTCTTCTCCCCTAGTCCACTGAGGGTGGAGGTCTTCCTTCCTTTCTGTTTGCTCCTATCCTATCAGGTTTCATAAGTACTGCCTGCATCATCTTTCTCTGTGGCCTGGTAAGGTTACACCTCCCAGGTGGAGGTGATCAAAGAGCCAGCCACTGAGTTCATGTCACATTCAAGGTTCCCCTTATTAGGGATTCCACTTGGAGACTGAGCAGCCAACGGGCTAAGGCTGTGCGGGAAGTCCAGGTCTGCATGGTCCTTGGTTGGAGTATCAGCCTCTGCAATGCCCCCTGGGCTCATTTCTTTTGGCTCTCTTAGTCTCCTTGTAGAGCTCCTTTCACCTCCAGGTCTTTCTATCTCCCCATTCTTCCATAGGAATTTCTGCACTCGGCCCAAAGTTTGGCTATGAGTCTCAGCATCTGCTTCAATACCCTCCTGGGTAGAGTCTCTCAGGGTTTTTCTGTGGTAGGCTCCTGTCTGGTTCCCTGTCTTCTCCCACTTCCAATGTCTATCATGTTTGCCTTTCTGAATAAGGATTGAACATCTTCCCTCAGGTCCTCCTTGTTGTTTAGCCTCTTTAGGACTATAGATTTTAGTATGTGTATCCTCTATTATATGTCTCATATCCACTAACAAGTGAGTATATACCAAGTGTGTGTTTCTGTTTCTGGGTTACTTCCCTAAGTACGATCTTTTCTAGTTCCATCCATTTGCTTGCAAATTTCATGATTTCCTTGTTTTTAATTGCTGAGTAGTATTCTGTTGTTTAAATGTACGACAATTTCTGTATTCATTCTTCAGTTGACAAACATCTAGGTTGTTTCCAGCTTCTGGCTATTACAAATAAAGCTGCTACAAAGATGGTTGAGCTAAGGTCCTTATTGAGTACTTGAGCCTCTTTTGGATATATGCCTAGGAGTGCTATAGCTGGATCTTGAGATAGCACCGTTCCTAATTGTCTGAGAAAGCACCAGATTGCTTTCCAAAATGACTGTAAAAATTTACATTGCCACCAGCATTGAAAGATTGTTCCCAACTAAAAATGGGGTGCAGAACCTAACAGAAAATAGCGCAATATAGAATAAGAGAGAAACATTTAAAGAAATACTCAATGTCCTTAGTCATCAGAGAAATGTAAATCAAAATGACCCTGAGATTTCACCTTGCACTCATCACAATGGTTAAGATCAAAAATTCAAGTGACAACACATGCTGGAGAGGTTGTGAAAGTGGAACTGTCCTCCATTTGGAATGTTTTAAATCTTACTTTTTTTTTTTTTTAGATTGCAATGCAGGTCTGATTTTGATAGTCTCATTTCATAATATTAATGAAAGCTGAATAATTTTTTACATGCTTTCATCATGTCAAGTTTAAACTAGGACTTATTCTAAATTATCATTGCAAAAGTTATTAAGACCTACAATTCACTTAAAGAGACAAAGAAATAGTGGCATAAACATTAAGAAACAATGAAGAACACCATTAATTATGTTTTATTTAAATGCTGGTCAAACTTCTTTACATCAAGTCAAATTTATCTTTCTACATTCCTTGGGATTTAGGGATTTTGCCAGATCATACATATAAATTCCAGGCAAATATCAAGCATGTGAGACCTCACTTATGAGCCATTTATAAAACAAGGCATCTTTTTTTATTCATGGGCATGTTTTTTATATCATAGCAGAGTTCTATGGGGACATTAAGATTTAGTTCATTTGAATTATCTAAAAGAGTAACCGATTTTCAAATGACTGATATCAAAGAACAATTATACAAAATATGAAAATAATTAATGTACTTAAAACCACTAGCATCTGTGTACCACGGATATAAAACATAAATTCTAGAAAAAAATCAATGTAAGAATAACTAGGATATTTAGAGTAATGGAAACAATTTTCTGTGCTTTTTGTGAAATAAATACAAAGAACAAATGCACACAAAATAATTATTTAACTATTTGTGAGTGTTCATGTGAATACAAATTATATGTAAACCTTATGTATAATGAAAGCTCAGTTGGTTCAATTTATTTCAGCTGTGCACTTTGATTTGTATTAACTTCTCATTTCTGTTCACTTTCTTACTGCTGCTCGTTTTCATGGGTGGTTTATAATTCATCATTACATTCAGTGAAGCATATGGCTCCTTCTACATGTACAAAATAAAATGCATGGTTTGAGACTGCAGAACTAAATATGGGCCTTTCCTCACAATCAGGGTATTATTTTCACAAATCTCTGTGAGTCTGTAGCTACAGCAACACCCTTTACAGCTCATCAACACTGTCAAATGCATTTAGGAAGACAGTTAAAAGAACTTAGGCAATTGCAACAGTGAAGAGTGAGATTTTGCTGTTTTTAAATGCTAGGGGAAATGCAGGATATTTTAGTAGTGAGACAATCCATACGTGACATATTCATTATTTTCCTAAAAATCTGGTTTTAGAATTGCACAGAAAAGAAGCATTCTACCTTCTTCTTATACCAAACAGCATGGAATTGGTATTAAAGTTGCTTTAACAGAGAATAAAGATTGTATATTGAGTGTGTAAATAATTAATGCACACACACACAATCCTGAACAGTCCCATAAAAACAATGGAATTTGAGACAATACCAAGCAAACCGTAACAGTAGCTAAAGATGTATTACCTGATGAAGCAACGGTATGAAGAGAAACAAATCACAAAATACAAATAAGAAAGTCATTCCTGGTTAGAAACAGCAGGAACTTATAATAAATATAGTCATTTAAACTCTGTGAGGCTAAGAAAGTAAAAGCAACAATAATTTCAGAAAGTTTAATATAAATGGAAACATTCAAGTAGCTGAATTAAGTTTTTTGAAGAAATGATATTTATTAGTTTTCTCAAATGCAAACAAGCATTTTACTATCAGCTTAATGAAAACATACACCAGCTGTACCGCCCCCCCACCTATTTCACTAATGTTATATGATATTAACTACTACTTTTTTCACAAATCTAAAAACACTGATCCACTTTGCCTCTATATATTTTCTTTAGTTTATATCATATGGATTAAATTATGCCATGCATGGCCTACAGAATAAGTCTTCTGTCACATGAAAAGGTCAAAAGTGTTATTGATGATATCCATTGTGGTTGTCACAAATCACAAGGTAGTATACTTTATTCATTATTTCAGAGATTATTATTATTATTGAAAAAATACTTTTCAATAATGAAACATTGTTTTCTTTATTTTGATTATTAATTATGCAGATATTTCTTTTTTAATGTTTGTTTTCTTAAATTTTATCATTTTTTATTAATTTCATTCATTCATTTTTTATTCACTCTGTATCCCACCTGTAGACCCCTCCCTATCACCCTCCCAATCCTACACTTAGACCTTTTCTCCTCCCATGTACCTCCCCAAGTCCACTGATAGGCAAGGTCCTCCTCCTTTTCCATCTGACCCTATCCTATCAGGTCTCATCAAGACTGGATGCATCACCTTTCTCTGTGGCCTGGTAAGGCTTCTCCTCCTTCAGGTAGAGGTAATCAAAGAGCCAGCCACTGAGTTCATGTCAGAGACAGTCCCTTTTCTCCTTACTATGGAACCCACTAGGGCACAGATGGGCTACATCTGTGCAAACATTCTAGGTTATTTCCATGCATGGACCTTGGTTGAAGAATCAGTCTCAAAAAGACATCTGGGCCCAGATTTTTTGGTTCTGTTGCTCTCCTTGTGGAACTCCTGCCCCCTCCAGTCTTTAATCCCCCCACCCCTTTTGTAAGATTTGCTGCACTCTGCCCAAAGTTTTGCTATGAGTCTCAGTATCTGCTTTGATACCCTGCTGGGCAGAGTCATCCTAAGGCATTCTGAGGTGGGCTCCTGTCCTATTCCCTGTTTTCTTCCTCTTCCTATGTCTGTCCCATTTGCCTTTCTGAATGAGGATTGATCATCTTACCCAGGGTCCTCCTTTTTGCTTAGTTTCTTTAGTATGATTGTCCTGCATTATATGTTTCTTATCCACCTATAAGTGAGTATATTCCATGTGTGTCTTTGTGCTTCAGGAATACTTCACTTAGGGTGTTCTTTTCTACCAATTGTCTACAAATTTCATGTTTCCCTTGATTTTAATTACTGAGCAGTATTCTGTTATGAAAATGTACCACAATTTCTGTATCTGTTCCTCAATTCTGGGTTGTTTCCTGATTCTGGCTATTACTATTAAAGCTGCTACAAATATTGCTGAGCAAACGTCCTTGCTGTATACTTGATATATTTTGGATATATGCCCACTAACGGTATAGTTGGATCTCTCATCAAAACAAAATGGCAGTCTATAGACCAGAAAAGAATCTTCACCAACCCTATATCTGACAGAAGACTAATATCCAGAATATATAAAGAACTCAAGAAGTTAAACAGCAACAAATCAAGAAATCCAATTAAAAAATGGGATACAGAACAAAACAGAGAATTCTCAGTAGAGGAATATGTTCAACATCCTTAGTCATCAGGGAAATGAAAATCAAAACCACCCTGAGATTTCAACTTACACCCATCAAAATGGTTATGATTAAAAACTCAAGAGACAACACGTGCTGGAGAGGATGTGGAAAATGGGGAAGCTTCCTCCATTGCTGGTGGGAATGTAAACTTGTACAACCACTCTGGAAATCAATCTGACACATTCTTAGACAATTAGGAATAGTGCTTCCTCAAAATCCAGCTATACCACTCTTAGACTTATATCCAAAATATGCTCAAGTATACAAGACTGACATTCGTTCAACCATGTTTGTAGCAGCTTTATTCATAATAGCCAGAATCTGGAAACAACCTAGATGTCCCTCAACTGAGGAATGGCTACAGAAATTGAAGTGCCTTTACACAATGGAATTCTACTCAGCAATTAAAACCAAGGAAATCATGAGATGTGCAGGCAAATGGATGGAACTATAAAAGATCATCCTGAGTGAGGTAACCAAGAAGCAGAAAGACACACAGGGTATACACTCATTTATAAATAAATATCAGACATATAACATAGGATAAAAATACTAATATCTGTAAAAGAAGTTCATGTTAGTTTTGAACTAAAACAATAATATTTGAAATTGTACATATGTCCATATTAAAGTAGTGCTTAAACTAGATAAATCATACTTATCTTCTCATCAATGTATTGTGTGTAAAAATATTTTCAAAAATTTTTATTCTAGCTTTTACAGGGTACACTAATTTCATGTTATCTATAGTTACCCTATAGTATAATAACATCAGAGCATCTTACTCTTCTAAATTATGATTCATCATATTAATAATCTGTCCTCACTCTTACTCATGACCCAAATTCTTTTCTTCAATATTTGGAAAGTACAACTTTTTTCCATATGAGTGGAATGAGAAAGTGTAGACTCAGCATAAAAATCTATGAGCTGCATTTTCTAAATACAATTGATTCAACTGTGAGTTACTTTTAGTCTGTCTATGTTGTTTCAAAGGTTAGCATTAGATTCATTTATATTCTGTGATCTCTTAGATATTGATACATTGCATTTGTTGTAATCTATTTCATATGTCATGATTGTAGACATCTTTGAAATATGTTTTCAGAGACACTTGAGTATAAAATTGTGAGCTTATTCTCATTTCATAAAGGTCACCGGTAATAAAATGAGTTTTTTATCTTTTAAGACCAATAATGTGCAGTTCTTGTCATTTAGCCACTAAAACCAATACATAATAACACAAATACATGTGAGATTAGTTTTAAGAATTCTTGCACTTTGTCCATTTCCATATCTGATAACAAGTGTCATGGAATAATGCACAATGACAACACTGTAAGCAGATGGTCTGACTCACTAAGAGCACCCCACTCTAAAGCAGACTGCAAGTCTTGGATTGATAAGGAGTGTGGCTTCCATTTGACAAAGAACAGAAGGTAAAAGTTCACCGGTTACAGATAGCAGGCATTTTAAAGCAAGTAAATTCCAGTATATATATTCTTTTATTTATTTTTTAACAATTTTATTTTATTTAATATTAATCACAGGTTATGTACTTTGTATCCCAGCCATAGCCTCCCTCCCACATTCCCTTCCCATCCCGCCCCCCCCCCCCATCCCTCACTGATCTCCTCCCTGCCCCTTTCCAAGTCCACTGATAGGGGAGGATATCCTTCCCTTCCAACTAACTCCAGCTTATCAGGACTGGCTGCAATGTCCTCTTCTGTGGCCTAGTAAGGCTGCTCCTCCCTCAGGTTGTGGCGGGGGGGAGGGGGTTGAGGTCAAAGAGCCAGCCATTCAGTTCATGTCTGAAATAGTCCCGTTCCCCTTACTAGGGTACCCACTTGGGTATTGAGCTACCATTTGCTACATTGAAGCAGGGGTCCTAGGTTATATCCATGCATGGTCCTTGGTTGGAGAAACAGTCTCATAAAAGACCCCTGTGCCCTGATATATTTGGTCCTTGCAGAGCTCCTGACTGATATTCTTTTATTTTAATAAACTCTTAGAAGCAATATACTTTTTTCATTCTCTGGAATTGCATGATAAGGAATCACTGTGGAAAAAAATCACAGATTAAAATACTTGTATTTCAAAGCAAGCAGATTTCTTCTAGCTATATCTTAAAGGTTGACATATGGCTCTACCCCTTGCTTTAGACAAAACACACTCATGCTGATGATGTTAACATCAGTGCTTCATTTGAAAATACATTCTTTCAGTGTATTTAATTAAGGGGAAATTTTATCCAGAAGGATGGTTCCTTATCAAGTGTGATGGATATCCTCTTCAGAATGTGGCTTCATGAAAAAAGAAGCATGAACGGAGGATGAAGTACAGCTTCATAGGCAGAGATTGGATGACTCCATTGACAACTAAGTGTTCAACAGCTAACAAACTACAGGGCACTGTGAGGAGACAAAGAGCAAATCCAGGGTACCACTCGGTTATATGGATTGATTTCTTATTTATTGCCTTCAGAATGGTAAATAAGTCAATGTTGTTATAATCATTAAAAAAAAAAAAACAAGTGTGTGTTAAAGAAACTGCTGAAAATCAATGCAAATAAATGGAATTGTAACACATTTGACTATCTTTTTACGTGCAAATTCTGTGTTTTGTTTTGTTTATTTTGTTGTTATTTATTTATTATTATTATTTTGAGATAGATTTATTTCTTTATTTATTTTAAAATTATTTATTAATTACACTTTATTCCCTTTGTATTCCCCTTGTACTTCCCCCCCTCCCCTCACAATCCCTCTCTTCCTCATCTTTCTGCACGCATGCTCCTCCCCAAGTCCACTGATAAGGGAGGTCTTTTCCTTCCTTCTGATTCCATTCTATCAGGTCTCATTAAGAGTGGCTGCATTCAAAGCTAAAGTCCAAGTGGATCAAAGACCTCAACATAAAACCAGACACACTAAACCGTCTAGAAGAAAAAGTGGGAAAGACCCTAGAACTCATTGGCACAGGAGACTTCTTCCTGAATAGAACACCAACAGCACAGGCTCTAAGA